>JAADXL010000180.1:0-46933 GCA_023337755.1 Pythium aristosporum
CTACGCTCTATCGGATGCGCACGTGCGCGAACGCTGGTGCGTACGCTAAGCCGCGTCCGGGCGTGCTGCTGCGCGCCATCTCCACGTCGTCTGCCGCCATTTCGCTTCCCGGGCTTTTTGAGCTGGTCAAAAAGTCCCAGGAGTTTGAACATGCTGGGATGACCCTGAAGTAATGCATATGCTGCAACAGAGGTATCTGATTCCGATCAGACTCAGAGGTGCGATCTTGAGAAGTCACGGATCCTGAGACGCCCGGACGAGGATGATGGCACTGGAAGGCGATGGGTGTCTCTGGTGGCGGCTCTTTTCGTCTGGTGACTACGCCCTCCGGTTGTGGACGTGTTTGCGCGGCTGGCGCGCCGTCGCGGTGCGGAAGAAGCGACGGTTCGTTATGCTGACGGCGCGTGAGCAGCTCGACATCGAGTTTGTTGAGGTGCGGGACTGTATAATATCTCATGCTCGTGTCTCTGTATTTCACTGTTGAACGCATTCCAGGACGATCTCCCACTGCACGCTGTAGTGTCTTGCATTGGCGAGGGTGGTAAGCAGGTTCAGACTCTGCGCGTCAAGTGTTGCGGCGGATTCTTGACTTGCTACCGACCGCATGCGAGTTGCTGGACCGAGACCAGCGGGTCGCTCTCCACTACGCACTCGCTCAACGTTGGCAAGACCTTGACCATTTGTCGTGGCTTTGCGCCAAGTCGCAGCCCATGCTACTTCACAAAGACGCAGAGGTCGTGATGTATGAGTGGTTCTGTTGATCGGAAGACTCACTCACGCTTTTGTAGGGACGCAGTCTGATAACCCAAGCCATTCTCCACAACTGTCCGCAAGAAGTCATCATGCTCATGGCCGTGGAACTCGCTCGCCGGTCGCTCGAGTCTGTAGAAGCGCTGTTGGAAGGCCGCCATTTGGAGAGCGCGAGACGCGTACGTAGCTCGCTGTCGGATGAGAAGACCACCCGACTCCCATTGTTGCCCTTGTGATTACTCTACAGCTATGCCGTCGGATGATCCGCGAGTACTTTGCGGGCGTGCCGCAATTCCCGCACGCCTACTGTCTCCACCTCCTCCAGAACAATGAAGAGCGCACTGTGGTCGACGGGCTCCAGACCGTGTGGCGAGACTTTGTGGACAAGTGGGGCTACTACGGTGTGCCACGGGTCGTGGATGATCTGCCATACGCACGCCACGTCGCGCTCGACTCGTTCCTCCAGCTTTCAATCAAAGCCAAGGGCGAGCCATTGGCATACCAGTGGTTTTGTGATAACGAACCCGTGCCTGGAGCCACGCAGGCCACGCTCTTCGTCTCACAGTGCGTGCAGCCGCATAACGAAGGTGCGTACTTTTGCGAAGTGACCAACTGGAAAGGGCGCGCAGTCTCGACTGTAACGCAGCTCGTGGTGGTGGACGACGCCCACGGACCCGACCCGTCACTGCGGTTTCTTCTCCATGATGACGATCGAGCAAGTCTATCGGAGGGCCAGATCGTGCACCGTATCGCTGCCTCTCGCGGTGGGCTCGTCCACGCACCACTGGGCAACCAGACCATCATGGCAGGTTGCTCAGTGCTGCTTCCGCCCAAGTGCTTTGCGTCGTTCGATGTAAACGGCGTGGACGTCTCAGATACGATCGGTATGGACGTTGTCATGCGACCAGCGACTGAAGAAGTGGCCACTCCGCTCCTTCTCACTCGAGATGAGAAGGTTGTTTCACTCGTCATCGATGTGCTGCCGTTCCATGTCCCCGTGCTGGCTCAGCCCGCGATTCTCTCCATTCCGCACTGCTGGTGTGCCAATACTGACGCGTTTCACGAGCTAGTCGTCGTGGAGATCCCATTGCCCGACGACCGAACCTCACAAATATCCGCTGACCGGGTCGGCCGCACGAGTGCCAAGGACACGAGCAGAAAACAAATCTATGAAGAAGTCGACCAATCACGGATACTCGAAGCGAACTACCGTGGCGACGGCGTCGTATCGTTTGAGATCTCGCGCTTTGGCCGATTCGCTGTGCTGGCGAGAAGCATCACGTCTGAGAACAAGGAAAATGACCCGCCGTTGGAGGACGTCGTACTTTGCATCACACATCCGAACCAGTTCTCAACAGCCCACGAGTTGGAGAAGAACCCAGCAGTGGTACCGTGTGCCGTCTGGCTCGCACTGAATCGATCCGATACGCTTGCAGCATTGCATCAAATGATCCAAGAGCAACAGCGACAGCGATCAGCAGGCGACAAGAACCGAGTAGCGACGAGCTCGAAGCGGTTCTCCATTCGCGAGGGTCAGGTGCTCTTCCTTCGGCTTGGCCTCAAAGAGACAATCTCCCACGTCTGGAGAGGTACGGGTCAGGCGCTGGCCAACACTGCAGACGACGTCGTGTGTCTCCGCAGCGGCCTCCCTCTGCGAATTCACGAGTTGACGATTGATCCGCAAAGCACGAACGCCACAGACAATAATCTCACGATCTTTCGCGTTCTGGAACTGAAACTCGTGGTGCTCAAGCCACCAAGGTACCAGTCGAGAGCTAGCAGTCGACATAGTACTGACCGCAAGGTGCCACAACCGGACGGACTCGTGATGTCGGAAACAGACTGGAAGATCTTCCTCCCAATCATCCATGATGCGCCTCAGCAGCTGCCACAACCGGTTCTTCACCAACGCAGACCCAACCAGCTCGCCGTGGCCTACGATTCGGCGACGGGCACCTCGGGGAACGCCAAGCGACAAGCCATTACGCTTTTTGAAGACGTCCACGAGATGGAGCGCGACTTTTCTCCGTACTTCTACCAGGTCGAGATCGCGCGATTCACCGAGACGTTTTGGCAGCGATACGACCGCACGTGGTGGTTTGACAAGTGCGCTTCTCATGGTACTGTAGAGTGGGAGAGACGGGATTGCTGGACTGACTTTCTTATGCGGTGATGGATTGCTAGGACCAAGTCGGAGATCTTGTCGGGCATGTACCGGACCGCCCACACCGGTACCGAGCCATTTGCCGTCATCGCCAGCGACGCGTTTGCCGGTGCGATCCGCGTCGCGCAGTGCAGCCTTGATGCAAGAGGTCAATACAGCGAGCCGTACTTACTAGAGCCGGCAGAAATGGATATCGACACCGCCAGCGGGACAAGCGGAATGGATCGGAATGATCGAGAGGACGATGACGACGATGAGCACGTCGTGCCGAGTGGACTACGCAAGGTGTTGACGCTGCCCGCGGCGCTAGACGTCTCACCGCAACGCCACGCCTCGCTGGATCGCCTTCGCGCCGTACTGGACAGCGTGTACGGTTCGTTTCCGCACGAGTCGTTCCTGGCGTTGTTTGACGTCCACTGCAATCTCGACGCGGTCCGTCTACACCTCGAGATGCAGCACGACAGCGTGCGTGCTGCGAACTACGAGATCGCGCTGCTCGTGCTCGCGATGGATCGGATCGCCCACCGCATAGGGAAACGCATCTTACTGCGATCCCAATTCTATCGCCGACTCTGGGGGAAGCTTCAGATGCTGCGGCGGCTGCTGCCCGAGATCGACTGCTTTCCCGTGGAGTATAATGCCGTGACGATCTCGTTGCATACGCTCGTGAGGGTACGTACAGTCTCAAAGAAGCAGAAATGGCCCAGGAACTGACAGGGCGTGAACGAACGAATGAACCCTTAGGACTTGTATGAGATTGCGTTGGCGTGTTCGTCGGCCGGTTGGATCGCGAGGTAATTCTCCGTCGAGCTTGTGCTTTGGTCTCACGTCGCCTAGCAAATTCTCTTTTCGCGTGGTCATATGTAGGTTCTTGCGGGACGAATGGTTTGAACCCGAACTGCAGGCGATCGTCGCACGCACATTGCGGGTTCTCTACAGTGAGGCCCAACCGCTGCTGGCGGCAAACGAAGTGGCCGAGGCACTCGAGGCCTTCGTTGTTGGAGAGGACGATGGTTCTGGTCTCACCATGGAACGCACTTCGCTAAGATCCCTACGCGAGTACGTGCTGCTCGTCATAGGGCAGCCACCAGAGCGGAGTTCGGCACGCGAGATCGCGACGTTGCTCCGTCAGTTCATCCCCCCGTGTGTCCGTGATAAGACGACGCTAGAAGACTGGGAGGATCTCATCGTGAGCGAGCTGCAGAGCGAGGCAACTGCCCGTGCCGTGCAGTATCTCCGTGACCACGACACGCTTGCCGCGCATTTTCGATCGGTTACACCTCACGATCACGAGCGGTTCTCGGGCGTCAGTCTCCCGACGCGAATCTCGTTCCATTTCGGTGTCCAGGTTGTGCATGTCGACACGCAGCACGCGCTCAAGGTCACGAACGCGACGCTACGCTGCGGCGTGCAGGGCCAGGTCGAGTTCTCAAGACAGCACAAGCTGCTCGTGTTCGTGCCGGCGCTGCCGTTTGACAAGCACATGCGATACCAGGTCAAACTGCGCGCACAGTATGTCCACACGGCACTTGGTGGAGCACTACCGCCTCGATCGAGTATGGCCATCGAGTTTTCTACCTCGGCCTGAATATACTGATGCATTAGTAGTCTCAGAATCCTTTCCACCCATTGGCGGTCGCAACCGCAAACCGAGAATGCCAATCCTTGCAACCATACTCGTCCACACACGGGTTGCCGTAGATACACGAGCAGCTCTCAAACCCACGTCCATCATCGTTTCTCGAGAGCTTGTCTTGCTGCACTGCTGGCGCCCACTTCGCTTTGGTGGCTTCTTGGTCTCGCCGCAGCTGGTCTTCTGCCTGCTCGACGACGACATAATACGTCTCGTCTTTTATGAGTGTGTGGTACGTGCCGCGCGGATCTTCGATGACCAAACTGTCGAAAACGCCATTGTTCTCTCGCTCGAACCGCTCGGTGTTTGGGTGGCGCGACAGGCGAACGAGGCAGTTGGGCATGACGAACGAGAGGCAATAGACGTCGTCAATCGCGGCCTGAGTTGTCGAACCGTCCACGATTGGGAACAGCTCATCATACTGCTCGTAGATCAATTTCACCATGCCGTTGCCGTTCTCCCTTCGCAGACTTGCTGCTTTCTCTTCCGCCTGCGCACGTGCTGTTTCAGCTGCTGCGGCTGCCTCAGCTGCAGTAGTGGTGTCGGAGGCTACTTGCTGATGAGTTAGTAATATGTCCGCCTGCGCGAGGCCAGCTTCTTCCACTAACGTCGCGGCGGTGGCGACAGCCAGTGTCTCGAGTGGTGAGCCAGTGCCCTGCTCCAAGCATTCACAAATACTAGTAGTTGTCACTCAAAAAGTTCGTCCCCTCCTCACCTCTGGGTCGGCGACTCTGTCACTCGCCGTCTTCGCTTTCACTGGCGCGAGACTTGCCTTCCCGCCAGCCTTACTAGAGTGCTTGGCTTTTGGTCGTGACGGCGACGTTGGCGTCAATGCCGTTGCGCTAGGAAGCGAGCTGGGCCCTTCACTTTTGGAAGACCCTTTCGGCGGCATGGGTGACGAGGGCGTGATGCAAGGCAGTTTGACAGCTTCTTTTGAGAGCTTCTCGACCTGGAATTATCGGATATCAAATCTAGTCAGTGCTTTCAATGGTTACGCATGAGAAGTCTTCCAGGCTTGTCCACTCAACAGGAGAGGCTCCGCCTGCCTTGGACTTTGTCGGTGATCCGATCACTGGCGCCTTGGTGTCATTCTGTACACACACTGCGATGAGTCTCAAGTACAATCAGCTGCCTGCAGTCGGTCAGTAATCTCCTTACAGTACCTTGCCGCCTCCCGCAGACACCTTAGCTGCGTCCGGCATTTGTCTCTTGATCCGCTTCTGTTGCAGTGGCCCTATTGTCACGGACAAAAATATCTCGGCCGTCTCCTCACATCACGACAACAGCCATCCCAATCGCAGTGTATTAAGCGTTTCAGCACGTCATTATGCTCGTGAGCAGCTCACAAAGAAGAACTCGTGTCAGTGCAACTGCGTGAGCTCTTCGATTCGCCCAATGAGTCCCTCCATTGTGAACTCGTCGGCACTGTCGAGGTGCCCATCATTGTTCAGGGCCTGCACGACTTTCTCCACGTCTTCCTTCGGTAAGTCGAGCAGACTCTCAATGAGATCTCCATCAATGAAGTTGCGCGACTCACTGACCGCGCGGCGGTTCTCGAACGTCCGCCACTCCTTGTGGGAAAAGCCACCGACACCCTTCACAACCTTGTTGAGTGCATTCTGCACGCGCAGCAGCCAGAGGTAGTGTTCCTTGGTGATGGACAGAATCACGCCAATCATACCGCTGACCGTGCCGAACAACATGGGCTGGTTCTGCGGCGCGAGAATGGTAGATGTTTTCGTTGATTCCTTCTCTTGTACATCAACCATGTCTGTCGAGGACGCAGTGCCTTGGTTGTTTTGCATCACGAGCGAGCCATACCGGAACCGGTTCACGAACTCACCGAGGTGGAACTCCCCGACGGTCTCAAGCCGGCCGCGCTCTTCATCCGATGCGGCACCGCTGTTGCGCTGGACAACAAACAGGTTGAAGTCCGTCTCACTGCCAATGTACGTATCATCGTCCATGATACCGACCGCTGTCATCCAGTTCGAGTTGAGATCCTTTGCGATTTCTTCAATGCTTCCGTCGAGCTGCTTGTAGTTCAACAGCGAGATCGACTTCATCAAATCACCGACCACTATGAAATCGCCGCGCGACTCCATGTACAGCACGAGCGTATGGCCGTGGTGACCACATTCGGAGACGAGTTCCTTCTCGTTGTCGGCGTTCTCACTCCACTTGTACAGCTGCGTTTTGCTGTTGACACCGGCCAGCACTTTTCCGTTGAATGCGTTCAGAGAATACACAGCACCCTTCACCTCACGTTCCGTGATCAGCTGAAGGGATCGCTCGCCATGGATACCAGCAACGGTGAACACCAAAATGCGACCTTTGTGGGGCTCAGACTCGTCTTGACGAACGTACGCAGTGCCAACGACGAAGTAACTTGCAGCAGACGAGTCACCGGTAAACGAGCAACTCAGAATGGAGCAAGGAGTTTCGAGTGGGTCCAGCTTGAACGAGTTCATGACCTCAAAAGTCTGGTCGTCGATGAGGCGAACAAACCCATGTTCGACTTCGTCACCGCTTTCGTCGACCGAGAACTTGACTGTGAGCACACCTAACGTATGGGATTGCGTGCAGTGCGCGATACGGCGAGCCCATTCATTAAGCTGGAAAGTCTGGATGTGGAGTTTCTGGATGTCATCGACGGTTCCGATTGTAAGCTCTTCTTCCGACGCTAACGCAAGACACTCTGGAAATGACTCGGAGTGGAAAGAGCACATCACGTTCACTTCCTTGGTGTTCACATTGGAGAACAGCAACTTGTGGTTGTTGCAATAGATCACGGTCGGTCGATCGCATGCAGCGAATACGTGCGTTGCATCTTTCGATCGAAACATGGATAACGAGATGGGCTGCGAGCCGAGAGAGACGCGCTTTCGGTTGCTCAGCTTACCGGTAGATGCCTGGAGATGGAAGTTCATCAGACTTCCATCACCCAGACCGACGAGAAGGTAGTCTTGGCCATCGAAGGTGCTACAAAGCACGGAGCGGGGAAGCAAATCGTTTCCGAGTGGTTCCTGACCGAGTGAGACCAGCGTCGGCAACTCCAAGACGCATACAGAGAAGTTGGTCCACAGGCCAACGGCACACACGGTGCTTCGCAATGCACCCGTCTCCCAGTTCTTGTCGCTTTCACCACTCATTTGAACGTCGTCGTCATCTCCTTCGTGTTTCATCGATACATTCCCGCTTCCCAGCAACGGCGTGAGATCGATACAGGCAATCTCGTAGTCCATTTTCACTTGTGCCTTCACCACGAGTTGATGATTTTCAACTTCCAAGTACGTTAGCTGACCACCCGACGATGCGATGACGACTTGAGTGGGGTTCGCCGAGGCAACCGTGATCCGTGCGCCACCAGAGGGAGTCCAAGTCGAGCAGAGAGAGAAGTTCTGGGAATCGATCACGCGTACCTCGGTTTCCGTGACTTGCAACCACGCATTCCCGTAGAGATTGCGACAGTACAACGTCTTCGCATTCGCAAACGCCGGGATTTCACGTTCCTCCATTTCGTCGTCGTCTCCAATGGCGAGGATTCGGATTTCGCTCACGTAGCTTTGCAATAAATACTTGTCGTGCTCCCTCGCAAACGCTTCGCGCAACGCCCACATCCCCTTGATACCTGGGAGCTCAGTCGTCGCCTGCTCGTTGATACCAATACCGTTCCGGATGACACGGAGCGAACCATCCTTGTCGGCACCACTGCACGTGACGATTTGTCCTTGCCCTTGCCGATCCAAGTCCATGACACAAAAGTCTGAGATCGGTCCGACGTTCGTATACGTATCGAGAACCGACACGTACGAGCCGTTCTCATCGCACTCGGGGTTCAGCTTGATCAGCTGTGAGTCGCCAAACGAACTGCCGACAAACACGACGCCATTGTCGAGATACGAGAGACTGGAGGCCACGCTCGTCTCACCCAGCACTTCGAGAAACAACCCCGTCACGTCCTTGCCGTTATGCTGCAGCGACACGACCGAAAGAAGTCCGTACTGATCTGCCAACAAGAACCGTGAACCATCTTTGTCGACGGCGCCGTACACTTGGATCACGGTACTTTGCATCGGAATGACGTGGAACACACTGCCGTTCAAGTACACAATCGTCTGGTTTGACACGACGAGCACACCGCCCATGGGTGCGGGCACGGGGATCAACAAGCTCGCGCCGGCTTCAACATTGGGGTGCTTCCAGGGGCCTTCGATGAAGTCTTTTTCTTTGAGCAGGATCTGATACGTCTTGATGTGGCGGGCCGACTTGCAGTCTTCGTACAAAACACAGATCGTGGGTTTGGCGAATCCGTAGAGAAACTTGATGTCGATCACGCGCAGCTCGTCGAGGCGAATGTTGAACGTGTCTCGGAGCGCACCCTTGGCATTGTCGATCGGAATCACCTTGAAGTAGCCTTCGTACAGGTTCATGCCAATGAGCCGTCCGTCCGGGTCAATGTTGCCGCTTGTGACAATCTCGCTACTACGACCGATCGAGTCGCGAATGTTGCCGTGGGCCTTGGTCACGATTTGCTTCTTCACGGGATCGTACGCGAGGACGCAAAACTGGAACCGCTGCGTGACCACAAACAGCCAGTCGAGCGGTTCGTTCGCCGCGCGGAAGACCTCAAAGATCACGATGCGGCCGTAGACGTTCACGTCGTGCATGGGAATGAGTCCGTCGGGCGTGATCGCATGGATCTCGAACCGCGTCGACTTGGCGAGCAGCAGGTTGTGGTCGTTGGCGCCCGTGAACGTCGCCGTGAGCGAGTGGGTGACGCTCGTCGGCTTTTGCGCCGTCACCACATACTGGTACGCCATATCGGTGAGTACCCCCAATGAACGTAACCACTCTAGTCTTCCCTGGTGCGTAGAGAAAGCTCCTTGACGCCGCCCGCGTAAAGATGCTTTTTTCCTTTCCTTTCGCTTCGCCTCGTTTCCGCGCGGGCTCTGGGCGGGGAATTTCCGTCATGAGGACGGAGTGCAATTCAATTTTGAATTGCTCCAAATCTACTGTGGTCCACTCCATATTGCTGACCATCATTCTGGTTGCCCCTCGGCGGGACTTGTATTGAGGGCAAATTCTCCCCTCACACAAAAGGTGGCACCTGGGGGAGGAAGAAGCAGATCGCAGGAGAGAGACCATGGCGTCCGAGGCCGACGGCGACCAGCGCGCCGTGTTCCGCACGTCGCCACTCGTCTCGGACTTCGACGGCAAGATCGAATGCCTTACGCACTACTCGTCGCGGGTCGTGATCGGCTCGTCGGACGGTCGGCTCGTCATGTTTGACACGCGCAAGGGGCCCACCACGCCGCCCTCGACGTTCCACCAGTTTGCCCACGGGCGCCCCGTTGAGCAGCTCATTGCCGTGCCGCATATCCGCATGGTCATTGTCGTCTCGAATGGCCAGCTCTCGGCCCACGGCGCAACTGATCTCAAGGCGCTCGACTTTGACTTTTCCCATGCAAACGCCCACGAAGTCAAAGTGTGCTGCATTAACCAGCGCGGCCCGCCGCACTTTCGCCTCGGTGTCGCGCAGCTCAAGCGCAAGTCCATTGTGATCTACCAGTACCAGAGCTCGGAAAAGGCCTACCAGTACCTGCGCGAGTTCTCGACGACGGAAGTCCCCGAGAGCATGTCGTGGTACCGCAATAAAGTGATTGTCGGCTACCGCAAGGACTACTTCATCTTGAACGATAAGAGCGGCGAAGCGCAGCCGATCAACTCGCCTGGGATCCAGAACGCACAAGTGATTCCCGTGGTCAAGCTGCTGCCCAATGAAGAAACGCTGATCACGGTCATGGACAAGGTGGGCGTCTTTGTTGGGCTCGCAGGCGAGCCGTTGCCCAAGAACTCGATCAACTGGTCGCAGCCACCGGCTGCCATCGAGTACACGTCGCCGTACATTATCGGGTATATTCCGCGTGTCGGTGTTGAGATCATCAGTGCCACCGACAGTTCGGTTGTTCAGATGCTGCCGATCCATCGAGTCTCGGCGATCTTTAGTAACGGCATGAAGTTCGACATGGAACCACGACCTAGTGGCGACAGCGAGAATGTCGTCATTGTCGGTGTGCGGGAAAGCGGCTCCAAGTCGTCGGTCTTGAAAGTCGAGCAAATGCCCATGGACCAGCAAATTGGCGAGTTGTTGGATCGGGGTAAGATCCAAGAAGCGCAAGACATTGTGAAAAAGTCGGTTGCAGGTCTGTCGGCTGACAAGCAAAAGAGCAAGACCAAGCGATTCCAGCGACAAGCCACTGTTGCATTGCTGCGGCGACTGGAATTTGACTCGGCCGTCGATTACATGTTTCGTTCCGCCGTGGAACCGTGCGAGTTCATTGCCTTTTTCCCGGAGTATCAGTGCTCCTCGTTTGCGTATGAGCCGTCCATTCTCAAACCCGAGGTGTTACCACGCGGTGCAAGCGTATCCCCGGACATCAAGTCGGTGATTAAGGAAATTCAAGCCACGCAGAATGCCAATCTCGCAAGCGAAATTGCGCGCGCCGACCCACACGATCTGGTCCAAGCGGCAACGAAGGCGTTGCTGAAGTTTCTGGACAAGTACAAAATGTACGTCCGTGAGAAGTCACAGTCATCAAGGAGTCGTGCGCAGTCTCGATCACGGTCCGCGTCCGCGAGTGGCTCCAATGCGCCAAAGGACCCACGTCGGGCGGAGGCCATCGACACGGCGCTGTTCCGTTTGTATGTAAAGTACAACCGGCAGAAGGAACTGCTGACACTTCTCGAGGATACCAACAGCGAATCAGACGGCTGCAACCTCGAAATGGACTCTTGCCAGGCATTGCTGCTGAACAAGAAGCTGTACTATGAACTCGGTCAACTTCACTTGGTCCAGGGAAAGTATCGCGAGGCGACCGAGGTGTACGCGCGCATGCACGCAGGCGAGTACAAGCAGTCGAAAGTTCCCAAGCCCGCCATCGATGCTGCGATAGACGTTTTGATCGCTGTTCCAGTCGAGGAAGCTGATCTCGTGTACGAGCAGTCCATCTGGATCATGCGTGGGACACAAGTGAAGAACGCGCTGCGTATTTTCACGGATCGCGCAGTCAAGTTTTCATCCAATGACGTCGTCGAGCATCTGAAGAAGCACTCGGACGACCCGGCCATTGTTGCCAAGTACCTGGAGACGCTCGTCAAGAGTGAACGTGACCAATTCTCGAGCAGCTCAAGCGGTCGTAACAGCCAGCCCAACGCACTACAAGACGTGAGCGATAGCTACAGTAACTTTCTCGCCGGCGACGGAGATGGCGACGCGATTGTTGTTCCAAGCGGTGTCAGCGCGGAAGAAGATACGCATCACACACGTTTGGCCATGGAATACATTGATGAGGTGCTCAAGTTGGTCAACGCGGGTGAAGCTCCGTCCAAGTCCCATCCTGGCAAAGAACCTGGTGCGCTGGGTGACGCTCGCAAGCGACTGCTGCGTTTCCTCAAGTCCAGCTCTTCTCGCTATGACGCAAGTCAGCTGGTCTCCAAGGTGCGCCGCACACCGTTGTACAATGAACTCGTCATTCTTTGTGGTCGAGGCGGATTTCACGAGGAAGCTGTACGCGCGCTGGTTCTGGAGTTGAATGATCTCAAAGGTGCGGAAAGCTATGCCACGAAGTATGGCGTCAGCCGGGGTTCTGCGGCCGCCAATAAGACCAAGACGGAACGCAACAATGCATTGCTGGAGCTGCTCAAGATTTGCTTCAATCCCCAAGAAGAGTCGAAGAAGGCTGCCTACAACGACTTTGCTTTTCAGCTTCTCGGTCGCCACGGGAAAACAATGGACGGCAAGATGGTGCTGGAGCTCATCCCAGCGTCGACACCACTGAACAAGCTGGTCGAATACTTTAGCCAGTGCCTGCCGCACAGCGCCCACAACGTGCGCGAAACTCGCATCGGTTTGAGCCTGTCCAACATTTACAATCTTCAGGTCCAGTGCGATCGTGTTGAGAAGCTGAACCAGTATGTCGAGATCGATCCACAGACGGTGTGCTTCTCGTGCAAGAAGCGTATTGGTGATATTATGTTTTCCGTGTACCCGCACGGCAAGGTCGTCCATTACAATTGCATGAACGGACGACCCGACGTGTGCCCGGTCACGGGCGAGCAGTTTTCGTGAAGAAGTTTCGAACTGCTTCTTGTACAGAAAAGATTGGGTCGAACCATCGGTCATGAGAGCAAGACAAGTATACTGGGAATGTGTAGCGTCTGTGACTATTCCCATCCATTGATTACACCTGTGGGTCCCATCGGTCAGTTGATCTTGCCTTGCTTGTACAGCTCCGAGACTTCCTTGAAGTTCTGGTCCAGCCGTTGACGGAAGTCGTCGCTGAACTGGTCGCACACGAGCAAGTGCGCGTCGATGTTTTCGCGCGTGTCCAGCAGGTAAATGTGCTCGCACGCCGCGACCGACCGCTTGAGCGTGGCGAGCACGAAGTCGGAGAAGCTCACAAACTTTTTCGTGTTGTACGCGTAGACTTTGCCCCGCTCGAGTCGTCCCATCGCTTTCCAGCTCTCGGCGTGCCCGGCCATATCGCCCAAGCGCGCGCAAATCTCTCGACCCTCCAAATGGCGACATAGGCGAATCTGGATAAGTCGTCGCAATCGAAGAAACGTGACCCGCGAGTGGTTGTCCGTCGGGGTTCGCTTCGCCACGAGATCGGGCGTGGCCGCCGCCGGCGTAATGGGCTTTCCGTGTGCCGGCACATTTCCAGCCACGGCGGTGTCGACGACGAGCTACGTAAAACAAAACCACCATATCGTCTTTCCCAAGTCCAACTCCCAACAGGTTTTGTGAACCAGCAAGTATCCGTACCTCTCGTTTCCGACTGGGCTTGGTCTCTTTCTCTCTCCCCGCCGTTGTAGGCGTCGTCGCGTGGTTCATCTGGCTTGAAGGGAGTGGCGGTGGTGCCACCGGTGCCAATGCTGCCGTGAGACTGGAGACGTCGTGGTGCTTGGAGATGGGCAGGCGTTTCTTGACCTGCTTCATTGCATCGTGCAAGACGTCGCGATCAAACTTTGTGCACGTGGCCGCCAGCTCATCGTGCATCTCCTGGAGCAACTCGGCCCCGTTGGGAAGGCGACGCAGATCGTCTCGCACCTGGGCCTTGTACCCAATCTCTTCGGCTTTTTCGCGCGACTTCCAGCGCGAGGTCGTGGACGTATTGCCGCCCATGTCGACATTGCAGGCCCATTGGTCTTGCGCCTTGCTGCGGCACTGAATGCCAGGGATCCCCGCCGAGTCGATGCGGATGCCATTCACTTTCTGGCGCTTCGTAGATTTGGGGCGTGCCTGCAGCGCGTGCTGTTGGTCGACGAGTTGCTGCAGCACCAGCTTTTGGTCGCTCGCATCTGCAAGTAGCAGTAGCTCGGAAATATCACGGGCAAAGTGTTCGCGCGACGTGTACTGGTACGCGTTGGCCCTGCGTAAAATTGTCTTGGCCAGCGTCGCGTACTGCTGCGTGCGCTCGGGCAGCAAGGACCCAGGAGATAGTTGCTGTTGCTGCTGCATAGGCGCACCAGTAGTGCCACGACCATTGGGTGCTGACGCGGTCTCCGGTTCTGGCTGCGGTTGCTTGGCAGACCTTTTCGCTGCACTGGTCGCCTTCGAGGAAGCATCGACAGACGACGGCTTTGCCTGCGCAACGTCCGACCCCGCTGTGGGCACGACAGCGGCGGCAAAGACCAGCGTACCACCCGTCGCTGTAGCGACACGCTGGACCTCTTCGCGGCGGATCGTCAGGAAATGCTTCACGACGCCCGCAAACTCCTCGCGGAGCTGCTCGTTCAGCGCAACGACTTCCATTTTTTCTTCTTATTTGGATGGAGACTTTCGATTCGGTGTTCTGAAAATTGATGAAACCAATTTTCGCAGCATTGGATAGATCAACCCCTTTATAGTGACACATAGTCGATAATGACATTGCATGTGGATCTCGGACGGAGACCACGCACTCGATGGATTCCACGAGATCTCAATACGCAATGCTCGTACCCATATGATAGAGTCGCCACGGTGGAACCACCATCGGTGGTTGGGTGCACGGCGGATTAGGTGGAAGGCTCCGTTGTCCCCCGCCTTTCATGGACGCTCCTGGACAACTTCAACAATGTTTATGACCTCTGCTGGGCTTGTGTCCAACGGGCGCGGGCTATCGAGAGTAATATGTATCGGGTATGTCGTGCTACATGATGGAGGTGGATACTGCACGAGTAAACGCCGCGACATGATGAGTTGGAACTCATCACGCCGTGGCTGTCCACAGCGTGTCGCAGACCAAGAAGTGCATGATCACTCTCGCCGCACCCACCACTCACGCGACGGATTGGGCCGTAATACAGCCAGCCTCCAGGATCCCCATACATTGCTGAGCAGTTCTCCACTGTGGCTGCTGCAGTCTGCGGTTCAGGCTGAGACGCAGCCCGTGTCCCAACGCAAACACTTGACTCACCAGCGGCCGCAGCTCCCCTCTGGCGTCCATTTCGCGATTCGACGCTTGTTGCTCACAACCATGAGCTCCGCTTCTAATGCCGCGGCCGAGATGAGCGGGAAGAGCGAGGCCGGCAGCTCGGGTAGTTCGTCCGGTTCGAATGGAACGTCACTGCCGGGACTCGCGGCGGGCGAGACCTGCGCGTACATGAGTCCGAACCGCAACACTGGCTGCCGCATGCCGCGACCGTGCGATAGCTGTCTCGCGACCTCGGGGTGCTTGATCGACGCCACTGGCACCTGCGCGAGTGTCCGTGACGTACGCCTTAACCCGACCATGGACTATCGCCTCGCAATCTCGCAGGGACTCGTGCTGCCCAAGCCAACGGCGAGTGCTGCGGCCGTAAGCCAACAGCAAATGTGGCAGTTCCCCGCGGGTCAAGTCGCGTACTGCGATGCCAGCGACGCGGTCTGTCGTTCGTGTCGAATGGCCAACTTCTGGCGCTCGCGGGGCACGTATCCGGACAGCCG
Source organism: Pythium aristosporum (assembly GCA_023337755.1). Taxonomy (NCBI): domain Eukaryota; phylum Oomycota; class Peronosporomycetes; order Pythiales; family Pythiaceae; genus Pythium; species Pythium aristosporum. The sequence goes on from JAADXL010000180.1 coordinate 15,520, forward strand.
CTACTGCCTCGGCGACGGCGGCTGCGTGTGCATTGACGTGTGCGAGCGCCGCTGGTTCGTGCAGCCCGACTGCCCAATGGCAGGAAGCAGCGGCAGCGGACTGGGAGGGGACTCCCAGGACAGCCTCTTGGACCAGGGCTTTGTCAACAACGTGTGGCAGGCAATGGTCGGTGCGATGCTGTTTGTCGTGCTCGTCTTCGCGCTCATGTTTCGGTCGAGACGCCGCGCGGAAACCACTCGCCGCCGCGAGCAAGACGAAGAGCGTCGCCGGCAAGAGGAAGTGAGACGCCAACAGCGCCAGCAGGTGCGCGCCAGCGAGCTAGGCGTCAATGTGCTGACCTTGGCCGGCTGGGAGACCCACCGTCGCGACCTCCTGGACAAGGCATCCGCCCAATCGACCACGACTCCTGCAGGTGAGACTGTAACCACTACCGTTCAGGAAGAGACCGCTGTGGAGGTGGCCGTCCGCGAAGATCATGAGACCGCGTACGTACGAATGTCTGAGGAAGGCGAAGGCCGTCTCTCGGGAGCGCCCAGCGGTGGCGCTGGTGGTGCGGCTGCTGCTGGAGGGGATGCAGCTGCTGCCGAACGGCCAAGTAATACTAGTAGTGTCTCACCAACAGGAGGTCCCGCGCCAGCGCTGGCGCCCTTGTCGACTACACGAACACTGCGTCCCACCGGGGTGCGGACCCGACGAGGTTAATTAGCGGATGTAATGTATCAATGCGTCTCATACAGGGAAGACTACGGTAGTTGTACCTGCTAATTCTCAGTTCTGGGATTTCGGGGAGTCTCCTCCTGTCAAATCAATTGTTCTGATGTGCTCCCAGACACGCCGCATGCGGCATTGACACGCACGAGGTTGACGGCTTTTCCAATCTTAGGCCAAGGTCGAACGAGGACGAGGTGTTGTTGCAGTTCAGTGAGGAGAGGCTCTCTCCACTTTACTGTACGTTAGATCGCCATGAGCCTCCGCCATGGCTTTTCCGACGCGACGCTCGACAAGTCAGCTGCGGTGAACCTGCTGACGGCGATGCTGACGGCGATGCTGGATCCGCATGGCGCTGTGGAAGAACCCATCACGGGATGCGCATGTCGTAGCCACAGCATTTGCACACTACGGTACAAGGAAGTCCGACCACATGCGGCTGCCCGCCCTCCCATTCATTTGGTGATGGCCTCCATCCCCGAGTCGAGACTGTGGTCGTCGGACGATCGAAGTTCCAGAATGCTACATACAATACAGTAGCACAGGTAATACTTCCCTTCTGTACTCAACGCGTCGTTTGCTAAATGTAGTGCCACTCACTCGCCCCATTCTCTGCAATCGAAATAAGCATTCCGATCAGTATCGAACACGGCACATAGATTCCGCGTGTTCAGCTCATCTCCTACACCTCCTATAATGGATACCTTTGCATATAAATAATTTTAATCTTTCGTCTATGGGCGAGATACATCCGATCACGACCTGTTTGAATAGATATTTTAATCACCAATGAACTCGAACTTCAACGACGACCAGAAAACACTTCTACCCGTCGCGCACTCTTGTCGCCTCATTATCAAACAAACCGCCAAGCACAAACACCCCATAACACACACAACACATTGCCACTTTCCCCATGGCGGACGACAGTTCTTCGATGCTTGTTACGTTGAAAAGAGGCGAGACCTGCGCGTTCCTCAAGGCTGACAGCGTGACCGGCTGCCGAGCGCCGCGGTCTTGCCGAAGCTGCCTCGAGACATCTGGCTGCATGATCGGCACAAGTGGAACGTGCGTAAGCCAACTCGACGTAGCCGTGGACCCGAACCTCAGCTTTGAACGCGCGATCGCCGAAGGACTCGTGTTGCTCGATGGGAAAGCCAATGCTGCGACACAAGCGTGGCAGTTCCCATCAGGCCGCGTGCGGTACTGCAGCCAGAGCGATGCAACGTGCCGCGCATGCCGTCGTGCCAAGTTCTGGAACACAGTTCCGGACAGTCGCTTCTGTGTGGGCGAGGATGGCGACTGTGTATGCATTGATGTGTGCGAGCGACCGCGTGCCTCACAAAACGACTGCTCCTTGTCGGGGATTGCACTGCCCACACCGTCAGCACCAGCGTCGGCGATCGAGTTCAGTGACAGCTCCACTGCACGAAGTATATGGCACGCCGTCACGGGCACCGTCGTCTTTGCGATCTTCGCGCTCGCACTCTTGCTGTTCGTGTCGCGTCATTCCAACGGCACGAGTTCCGATGCGCGTCGCGATGCGCGGCTCCGGCGCGAGGAAGCAAGACGGCAGCGTCGTGAGGCTCGCGCTGCGGCGCTCGGCGTGAACCCATTGAGTCTGACGGGCTGGGAGGCGTACCGTCGCGTACTCATCGACAAGGAAGCTGCGACGCTCACTGGCGCCGGCGGAGACAAGAAGACAGGCGAAGCAAGCGAGCAGCCCACAGACGACCCGGCGACTGTGGGGTCATCGCTGGAAACTGAGAGCGGCGAACGCGACCAGCAGCGTGAGATCTCTGCCACGTATATCCAAGTACAAGATGACGATCGTGGGAACGCAGCCGCGGCCGGAGCGATCAGCGCCGCCGACAATGTGGTGACGCCAGCTCGCTCGCTGCTGGCGCCGCTGACGACGGCGCGGCAGCACCCCCAGACATAACCTAAGTCGTAATCCATGACTGTTCGTGCCATTTTTATTATTACGAAGAAGGAACGTGTGGGTCGCGATTTGCTTTGGTTGAAGTTCGACCAGACCAGTCCAGCTGCCTCTGAAATTTGATATTCAGATTAAATCTGGTCAGCCAAACAATCACTCGCACGCTCAACCCTTTGCAACAGTATCGATGAAATGCGCGTTCAGACCTAACCCTCTACTCTCAGAATGCATACTGAATCATGGAAGCAACCCACTTCCCATCCCCCTTCGATGAATGGGGGTCCAGTAGTGATTGATCAAATAAGAAAAAGTGACCCGCCCGGGACTCGCTCGAGAGCCACGTCCGCTTTCTGCCTCAGGCAAACATCCCAGGGAGAGGAAGACTTGACGTGAGAGGAGATGGATTCGTCGGCTTCGTCCTCGTCCTCCAATGGGACAACTAGCGCCACCGGCGTCTCGCCGACGTCTTTGCGGGGCCTGCAGGTCGGTGAGACCTGCTCACTACTCAGGCCGGACTTTATCACGGGCTGCCGAGCATCGCGGTCCTGTCGAAGCTGTCTCCAAGTCTCGGGCTGCATGGTCGGCACAAGCGGAACGTGTGTGAGCCAGCAAGAGGAAACTCTGGACCCGAGTATCCGCTTTGATCGCGCGTTCGTCAACGGACTCGTTGCTCCCGAACGCGAGTGCCCGTGCTGCGCAGACCCGCGAGACGCAAGTGTGGCAGTTCCCAGCGGGCAGCGTCCAATACTGCAGCCGGAGCGACGCCGTGTGCCGCGCCTGCCGACGCGCCGCCTTTTGGCGCTCGAGCGATTTGCCGCCCGACAGTCGCTTCTGTCTGGGCGAGGACGGCGCCTGCGTCTGCATCGACGTGTGCGAGCGACAGCTCCCCGGTCGGTCAGACTGCTCGCGGATGGGAATGGGAGGTTTGTCCACGCCGTTGCCCACGCCAGCCGCGGCACCAGTGCCGTCCGTAAGCGAAATCGGCGGCAGCTCCAACGGCCAGTGGGTGTGGCATACAGGTATAGGCGCCATGATCTTTGCGCTCGTCGCGGTCGGGTTCTTGCTGCATGCGCGCCGCTCCGCTGAGAGGAGCTACGACGCGCGACAAGATGCGCGGCGCCGCCGTGAGCAAGCGAGACGCGAACGCCGTGAAGCCCGCGCCGCCGCACGTGGTGTGAATCCGCTCACTCTCACGGGCTGGGGGGCGTACCACCGCGCACTGATCGACAAGGAAGTCGAGACTCTACAAGGCGCCGATGGAAACAAGACGAAGGGCGACGGCGGCGAGCTGCCCATGTCTCCAGTAGCTGTTACGACCACCATTCATACGGAGCGTGGTAATGTTGAGGACGATGAAGACCAGCTACACCGAGAGAACGGCGCTGCGTACGTCCGAATGGACGAAGGCTATGCCCGTGGGAACGCAACCGAGACACTGGCTCGCTCGCTGCTCGCGCCGCTGTCGACGTCGCGGCAGCATTCACACATGTCATGAGTGTTGTGAGTGTACATCAAAGAGGATGGTGGGCCAGTTTGGCGTGGAGGCCACACTGGACTTGGAGATGGAACGCATTGAGAGTCCATCCCATCGTGTTCTCTGGCATTCCGTTGGTTTGCTATACTGTACAAATAAATACCCTGAAGAAATCAGTATTGTTCACTTCTCCCATGCAAACGCTCCCCGATAGCATTTAGCAGCAATAAGACGGGTCACTGCCTCTAAAATCGTATACTGGATCCTTGATGCAGCCAAAGTTTGGCTGCCAAACCTGTCATTTTCCCTCATCTTCGGCTCCACGTTGTGTGTATGCTCGTGTCGTGACGCAATATGCCATGGTTGCAACAACCATCTCCAAGCAGATCTCTGAAGAAAAATTGGGTTATTCTTCCGCGTCGGCGCGCGTGAGCCAAGACCACCGACAGCCACTTCCTTTTCTTCGCTCGGTATACGCGAGCCATGGAACTACTGGTCTCCTCCGCGCCCAATGCGACTGCCAGCAGTAGCGTTGTTTCGGCACCGACACCGACACCGTCTATGAAGTCACAAGGGTGGAGCTCCTTCGAGTCGGCGAGCGATATGGGCGAGAAACTCTGGTTTGGTCTAGTCGGGACGGTCGCGTGTGCACTCGCAGTGTTGATGGTCATGATGCGCCGAAGATTCGCGGCCGATCGGCTCATGCGCAGACGGAGGGAAGACGCAAGACACGCGCGCCGCTACGCGCGGTCTCGTGAGCTTGGTTTGGATCTGCTGTCACTCAGTGGGTGGATCAGCTTCCGTCGCGATTTGATCGAGAAAGAGAGCGACCGACTCACCACACCTCAAGAGGAGAGCAAGACTGGCGTGGTAGAGGAACACGATTCACAGGACGATCAGCACGGTGGAATCCGCTCTCCGCGCCCAGTGGACGACGCAGCTGCAACTGTGTATGCACGGCTTGACGAGCGAGCGGCCAATGATTCTGGCCAACGAGTCACTGTCGAGTCCACAGCGGCCGCCAATGTACTGAGGTACAACGAAGCCATCCCCATACGCCACCAGCTCACCCCGCTGGCGATTGACGAGCGAAGAGCGAGCACGGGATGAAATGTTCTTGTTCACGAGTTGTGTCGATTTTGGTAATAGAGGAAGGTCAATCTCTGTGCGTATTAATCAGCGCTCCCAAGCAGTAATGGTGAACCACGCCATTTGAGCCGGGTTCGTGATAAAGCTCTCGTTAGAGTATGCCGGTAACGGCTTGCTGTCATCTACACATGATTAAATCCATCTTGAATGAGTATTCACTTGAGGCGCTTGTCCGTGTATCTCGTCCAGCAATAGCGCTTGTGGTCGCGGCAGAAGGCCAATAATCAGCCGCCCACTTGCTGTTGTGGCTACCGTCGGATCTCTTCTTTCATTCGTGGCTGTCGATAAAGTGATTCGTCCTAGACGGTTCGGATCTGCTCTCGACCATGTACACGATGGCAACGGCAACGCGGAGACGTGAGGAGCTCCATCCACGGTTCGCGTCCAGGAGCGGAAGACGCGTGTGACACAGCACCTAGGGATCGTTCAGGCCGTCGAGATCGCTCGCTGATGCACCGCCGTCGCGTGGAGGAAAGCCCAATAAAACAGGGAACAATCGTGATTTGTACTGGACAATCCCATTTGGCCTGAGATGGAAGTCGAGAGACAAATCGTCTGAACTCTCTAAATGCATACCCCGATGTTCACAATTCCTCCGAACAAATCCTTCCATACACAGTATACACCACGAAAAGGGATTCAAAGAACCTCTGATAACGTATATAAAATCAGAATAAAAAACCTATCGAGCGAAATCTCATCTCCATCCTGCTGGACTGACGAGGATTCCTCGTCAGTCCGGAAGAGGGAGGATATTTCTTCATGTGAGAGTCTCATAGAAGGCGTTCAACACTGTCAGCACAGTGTACCCAAAGCAGGATGCTCCCTGCGTTGTTAGGTGATTAAGAATCCAGCGGGAACGTACGTAGTCCTCAACAGCCACTCCCGCTTTCGCCGCAAAAAACACGCACCATTATACAGGAAGCCTTCGTCTGGAGATGGAAGCGTCGGCGTCCTCCTCATCCAATGACACCGCCGGCACCGGCGTCATCTCGCTAACACCGATGCCTCTGCCGCCATCATCGCGCTTACAGACTCTCCCCTTCGGCGAGACCTGCTCGTACTTGGCGGTCGATACACACGGCTGCCGCATGCCGCGGTCGTGCCAGAGCTGTCTCGAGATGTCGGGTTGCATGGTCAACACTGCTGGCAAGTGCGTCAGCCGTCGCGACGAGGCGTACGAGCCAAGCAAGGAACACCAGAACGCCATCGATAACAAGCTCGTTGTCACAGACGCCCAGCAGGCCCAACTCGCACAGATGCGGTGGTCGCAAGCGTGGCAGTTTCCCGCGGGCCTCGCACGGTACTGCAGTGCGAACGATGCCGCCTGCAGCCTCTGCACGCGCGCCAACTTTTGGCGACCGACAACGTCAGCACCCGACAGTCGGTTCTGCCTCGGCGATGATGGCGCATGCGTCTGCGTCGATGTTTGCGAGCGTCGCGCGTACGTCCAGCCACAGTGCGTGGGCGGTGCGACCTGGACGCCGTCTGGGTCGTCGCACCACGAATCGCCGCACGCCATCCCGAACAGCATCTTCTACGCTCTCGTGTGCATGGTCTTCTTGTCGGTCTTCGTTGTGGTGTTTTGGATACGCAGGCGTTGTGCGGCCGAACGAGTCATTCTCAGGCAGCAGGCAGAGGCGATACGCATGCACCGCAACGCACGATCCCGTGAGCTTGGCGTGAATCCGCTGTCGCTCACTGGATGGGAAACGCACCGTCGCGATTTGATCGACAAGGAGATTGCGAAGCTCGCCTCGGCTGAAGAGGAGGCCAGGAGAGGGGACTCAGAGGGCACGGTCTCAAGTGACGAACGCGAAAGCGGAAGCCAATCGCCCAGCGCAGTGGACGGTGTGATATTGACAGCTCCGTACGTGAGACTTGACGAGAGCGCGGCCGCCCGAGAAACACCCGTCGATTCTACATTGGCTGCCAGCGCCGTTCACTCCAGTCGCAATGGAGCCACGATTACACCCCAAGTGCTGGCCCCACTGACAAGCGAGCGGCAAGAGAGCGCATGATACCATCGTGCGGCAGTGCGTCCCCCAATTTCAATAAATTGTTATCTCAGTTATTGCATCTCTGTCATCGACAATCGCAATTTCATGAAAACCTTTCTAAAGGCATAACCTTCTTAAAAACTGTGTTTCGATTTAGACGTATAAATTATCATCCAAAACCTCTAATAGCGCATACTGGATACCCAAGAAGGAATCCAGTGCGTGTCTCCTCCCCTTGCACCAAGGAACAGAACGTCTCCCAAGGAAAATTTTCATGTTAATCAGCCCGACAATTACGCTACTCACTCTCACGCGAAGAGCTCCACAGCAAGCGGAGTCCGATCAGGATGTCCTCGTCGGCTGCATCGTCGCCGGCCAATGCGACTGGTAGCGGGAGTGGCGCTGGCGGCACGCTTCCCCCCATCGAGCCTCGGCCAGGGTATTATACAAATAGCTTGCGGGACATGGGCGAGACCTGCTCGTTCCTGCAGGTCGACTCGCGCGGCTGCCGTGCGCCGCGGTCGTGCCGAAGCTGCCTCGAGAATTTGGGCTGCATGGTCAACGCCATCGGCAAGTGCGTGAGTCCGAGCGACGAGCTGTTCGATGCAGCGCTCGACTATCACAACGCGATTGCCGCCAAGCTCGTGGTCACGGACGCGCAGCAGGCCCAGTCCACGCCGTTGCGAGCGTCGCAGCGGTGGCAGTTCCGCTCCGACATGGTGCGCTACTGCAGTGCGAGTGATGTTGCGTGTCGTGCCTGCACCCAATCCAACTTTTGGCGTCCGGGTGCGTCGTTTCCAGACAGTCGGTTCTGTCTTGGGGACGACGGCGCCTGTGTTTGTGTCGACGTGTGCGAGCGCCAGTATTACGTGCAACCCGACTGTGGTAGCTACGCGACGGTGCCGTCCATGCCGCCGTCCAGCTTCGATTCCGAAACGCTCGTGGAACGGCTCTGGCGTGGGCTGTTGAGCGTGGCAATCTTTGTGGGCATTGTTGTGCTGGCCTTGCTTCGCAAGCAATACGTCGTCAAGCGGACCACGCGATTGCGCCAACAAGAAAACGCGCGGCAGCAAGAGGCGAGGCAGGCACGGCGCCATGCGACGTCGCGTTCGCTGGGCGTGGATCCCTTGACGCTCACGGGGTGGGAATCCCATCGTCGCGAACTCATTGACAAGGAGGCAGCGCAACTTACCGGAGAAGGGGACGAGAGCAAGACGGGCGAAGTACGCAGCGACGATTCAAGCGAAGACGAACACGGCGGCGAGATTCGATCGCCACGCGCAGCTGGTGGCGCTTCCTCGACCGCATACGTGAGTCTGGAAGAGAGTGGACCGGGCAACACGACCACGCGGTCGTCAAGCGCTGGTCTCTCGGCATATAACGAAGCGACACCGTCCCGCCAGTCGCTGGCGCCGCTGTCCACGCGGGACCATTGAGCGAGCATTAATTATCACGCGCCACAGGAATGCCTGGTCGGAACGAAACGACGGTCTGCAAAGCTGAGCAGATGTGAGTAAAGAGCCCATGGAGCTCTGTGAATGCAATACGTCTTCCTTCATTCGCACGAGACACGAACAATGAGCTCTTGGGTCCGTCTCGTTTTTGTGCAAGTGGACAACGAAAAGAAAAGCCACACAAGAAGCAAGGATTTGATCTCGCGTGAAAGGGCAGGGTTCATTCTTCTCCATTCCATTGATTCAAACGCATCATGCAAATGCAATGCTGCATCTCCTACGTACAAGATGGCGGGGGATTAACTTACGGGTGGGTCAACCGGAAAAATAAACAGACTGATGGGCGCTGAACAGCACGCTAAGCAGTGGGGCGCGCATAGCTGACGACGCCGTTATAGAGGTACGACGCGCAGAGCCAGCTCAGCGAGCACCCCGTCGTCACCAGCTCCTTGCCCGTTGCGACGTAACCGTGCTGCGTCGCGTGGTCGTGCCACGAGATAAGGCACTGCTTGGCCACAGACATGAGCTGACGAGCGCTGATCTTGACCAGCAGCACCCAGAGCTTGGCCATCTACAGTCGTATAGAGTTGTGAGTATCGGAAAACCCACTCCAAAGAGCGAGGCATACAAGGTGTACCTGCACAAAGTTGCCGAACATCTCGAGCGTGAGCGACGTGTGCTCCGGGTAGTACTTCTCCAGCACAAGTGCGAGGCCGACCATGCTTGCAATGGGAATCTGGACAGACAAGTCATTAGAGTAGGTTCTGTATCGCCCTCCACGGTTTGATTAAAAAGGAACGTACCGCAAGACCGATGAATGGCAATGTAAACATGCCAATCGCCGCGGCCGCGACCGGATTTGCGGACGCACGCTCTTGTGCCTGATCAGCTAGTCGCAGCACATAGTTCCGCACGGCAGTCGCCTGCTGGCGTTGCGCGCGCTTCTGGCGCAGGCGTTTGGCAGCGATCGATTCTCGCTTTTCCTGTTTCGGAGGCGCGTCGGCCTTGTCGGCGTTAGGAGCAATGTCGTCATCCGCGAGCTCTTCAATCGTGATCCGGTCCGAGCGATCGCCTTTGCCGATGCTGCCCTTCTCCGCAATGTCATCTCCAATCGACATGAACAGCGACTGGCCGGCCTCGAGCAGTTTCTGGGCAATACCCAGCGACAGCTGCGCCGCGAGCTCGTACTCGTCCTTGGAGATCGTGCTCAACGCGTTATCCAGGACGCCACACATGTTGTCGGCAAACAGCATCATATTCCGGAGCGACTCTTCGTTCGTGGCGACCGCGAGTTGCTGTTCCTTGGGGGGAGGCGGTGCTGCCTGCTTCTGTCGCGATGGGGGCTCCTCGCCCATCAGCAGTGCGTGCTCCACCTCGTGGGCGAGTTTAAGCTGCTTGATCTGCTCGTCCGCCTCGTCAAACTGCTGGCACAGCGCCTTCATCTTCTCGGGGTCCTGCATCAGCCCCGTCACACTAGTTTGCACATCGCGGAGGCTTTGCTGGGTGGCCGCGACAACCTCGGCGAGCTTCTTCGCCACGTCCTGCGGCGAAATGTCCTGCAAGTGGTCGTTCGCTTCTTCACAGGCTTGCGCGAGAAAGTCCATGAACGACGCAGCCTCATCGTTCGTCACGACGATCCCCGCGTTCTCCGCAGCGGTCGGCGACGACGACGCGAGCGTCGTGATCTCGCCGGCGTAGATCTCATCGACGCACTGGTGGAAAAGCATCTCGAGCGCCTGCTGCTGCGCTCGGTTGAAGCGGTCGGCGTCCTCCATGGCGGCGTCCTCATCGGTCCACGCGTGCGCGTCCTCGCCATGGAGGTCCCTGTGGTCGTGCGGCATCGCCATCATCGTCTCGCGGCGCAAAGTGGCGTGTAACGGCGACGGAGCTCTTCGCAGGGTCAGTTCTCGCCAGGCGAGATGCATCAACACCGGGAAAAGAACCTCCTTCCGCCTCTCTCATTGGCTGAAATTGAACGCTTCTATTCCCTCCCATTGGCTAAAATACTGCTTCTGGGCCAAACAAACTGCGCCATCGACTCATGCTCCGTCACGACGAAAGCCCAGAAACCTGTGACGTGTGAAACTGAACGAAGCCATGACTGCGCTGGGAGGTGCTTTTGCAGGATCGAGCGCCGAGGCATCTCTAGACTCTGGAGTCCGGAGACTAAAGCCTCTGGCTGGGCATGCGTGGTGATGCTGTGCATAGTGCGTCGCTGCTGGATGAAGGGTCTTCGAGAACCTTGCCCTGAGACTGGGGATTCTCTGCGACGTGTGATATCTATCTCACTGTATGCTTCTCCCGATCCTAGATTCTTCTCTTTTCAGCCAATCAGATCGCACCAGATGAATCTGAATGGTGCTCCTCGCGCTCCGGTTCTTCTGTATTTCCAGCTTTCCAGGTTGAAACTCAGGACGGGACATGGCCGAAGTCCCCGATGCCGCCGCCGCCAAGGCCGCGCGCCAGGCGCGGAGCCGCAAGCAGCGGATCCTCTGGGACAGCGACAACGCCACGCCGGACGGCAAGACGTCCATCGGCATTCTGCTGGAATGGCTCACGGCGCCGGGCAACTACGAGCGCTGGCGCGACGGCAAGGCCCAGTTTGGCGAGACCCGCGAGAAGCTCTGCACCGAGATCAACAACCTCATGAAGAAGCACGGCATCTTGCACCGCGAGAACGCCAACATCCGCACGCAAATCAGCGAGCTCGAGCGGTCTTACGACGCTGCCGTCGCGTGGCTCGTGCAGAACGGCTTTGAAGACGGCCAGCTGCCAGAGCTGCTCGTGCCCTCGCCGACGGCTACGACCCCACAGGACGCTGGACTCGACGGCACCACCTCGGCGCCGTCGCTCGACGGCGTCACGACCAGCAGTGCGAACCCGGCGCACCACGCCGAAGTGCAGGTGCTGCGGCTCTGTCGGTACTTCCACGTGCTCTCGGTCATCATGCGGCAGCCGACCAACCAGCCGCGCGCGCGGCGGCCCTACAACCGCTCGCTCTCCAGTTCGTCGACTAATGGCCAGTCGCTGACGCGCCGCACGAGCCAAAGCGATGGCATGGCTGCGGGCGACAACTCGCTGGGCGACGACGACTCGGCGCTCGACACGGCAAGCGACAATGGCCACGACGCCGCGTCTGAAGTCGGGAACGGGGCTCTGGCGGCGGGCTCGCGCAAGCGGAAAATGGCGGCCGCGACCACACAGCCCGTGCTCGCAGCCGCCATCGGTGCTGGGTCATCGGCCCTTCCGACCGGTGGTGCGTCGGCGGCCGCGTCGTCGTCGGTGCTGATGAACTCGAACAACTTTGCCAGCTTTGAAAACACGCAGCGCATGCTGCTGGACGCGGCCCGCGAAGACCGCGAGCGCAAGCGGTTCCAGCTCGACGAAGAGCGCAACAAGCTCGAGTGCGAAAAGCTCCGGTACGAGATCGAGGCCACCAAGCTCGAGCTCACGGTGCAGCGCGCGCTGGCCCGCCAAAAGCTGCTGGCTGCCGGCATGGACGCCGCCGCCGTCGAGGCCATGCTCACGCAGGCGAGTACCTTGCCCGCAAGCGGAATCTAATGGCACGGTGTTATGAGTTATTACTGTAGCATTGTGTAGTCTGATCTTGGCAGAGCGAGGACTAACGAGTCGCACAAACGATTTTGCCACTGCATGAGTGGGAGGAGGTTCACAATGGCGTGTTTGAGGGGAAATACAGGAAAATAAAGAAAGCATTGCGAAACGCAGAACCGTAGTGTGTGAGCCAGCAGAGGAGCGGAGCGAGACTCTCGCTTCGTCTACACGAGCTGCGCGGGCGTTCTCAGCGCGGCGTTCGAGACGGACGCCGCCTGTTTGGGTAATGTCGCCGTGGTGGCCGACATGGCCTCGGTCGCATCGATCGACTCGGTGTGGGACGAATTCGAGACGATCACGAGCATGGTTCCGAGCGTGATGAGCGCGGCGCCGCCAAACGTGTACCATCCGGGCAAGAGATCCACGCCCACAGCGATACCCATGGCGTTGGCGAGCACGGGCTCGAGCAGCATCACGACCGAGATCACGATCGGATCAAAGTACTTCATCACGGCCACGTACCCGAGCGTGCCGATGAGCGTACACACGACGACAACGTACAGCTCGGTGAGCACGTGCGTGGACTGGACCCAGCCAAAGAGCCCGATCTTGGCATCCGTGGAAAACTCGAACGGGATCTCGAGAATCGAAAAGACGGGAAAGTGCAGCAGCGTCGTGATGATAAACACGCCGCTGAGCAGCACGATGACGTCGACTTGTTCACGGAGTCGCTTGGCTGTGAGCAGGTACACGACGCCGCCGACAGCGCCTACCAGCGCAACGAGATCGCCCGCGAGCGTGACGCCCTGTACCGCCACAGGAGCCGTCGACGTACTTGTCGGTGCGGTGTGGTCGAGTGTCGTGAGGATGCCGCCAATGATGCCAACTCCCGTGCCGATGCCTTCGTACTGGGATACAAACTGGCCGACGACCAAGCGGCCCAGCACCATGATCAGTGAGTGGCAGTTGTTGAAGATGTACGCGTGGCCGATCGACGTGTGGGACAGCGACCACAGAAACGTCATGAGAAACACGGCGTACCCGAGACAGCACGCCATAAAGTAAAACATCATGTGGGTCGTGAACTTCGGGAGTCCTTGGTCCACGATCGCGACGGTCGCGAGCGGCAGGAACACGAGCAGGGACGCCGTCGAGCGCCAAAAGAGCTTGAGAAACGGGTCCACCCCCTGCTGCATATCCAGCGCCGCGCCTAGGGATGAGATGGTCACCAAGGACGTGAGCAGCAACACGTAGCCGATCACGGGCACTTGGTGCTTGACCAGCAGCTGCAGCGCGAGCGAGCCGTTCTTGAGCTCGAGTGCCTCGACCGCGACGTCCTTCACGTCCGACGGGAGGTGCGACAACTGGCGCATCAAGCTCGGCTTCTTGTAGAGCTTTTCAGTGCCTGGCACGGCCAACACAAACTGTTGCGCGTCCCCAAGGCGGCGCGTCGAGGACTTGGGCAGTTCGATCAGGTACGCATTCCGGTCCGACGCGAGCGGCGCGACGGCCGCCGGCAATCCGTTGTTCGCGGCGCCTGCCTCACTACTGGTCGGTGTGTCAAACGGAATTGACAGCACGAACGATTCTTCAGCCGTTTCCAGGAACGAGCTCTTTCTCCGCAGCAGCTTGAGCCGCGGACTCAATGGGCCATTTGCACCGCTGACACCGCGCGACCGCGGCGAAGCCGGCATGGACAGCAGCGGCGTGTTCTCGTCGAGCGGGTCTTCCTCGCGAGCGACCTCTTGCAGCTGGTTCACGCCCACGACATAGCCTTCAAAGACGTGGCTCTTTTCACGGTCGTGCGTGTCCAGCGCACGCAGCATCGAGTCGTCGTCGGCCGCCGAGACGGCCAGAAACACGTTCTTGCTGTTACGGTGCGCGGGCGCGCCTCCTTGGCTCGCGGCGGTCACATCCTTCGCGACAAACACGGGCCACGGCGAGAGCGACGCTATGCTGCCTGTTTCGATGATGCGGTCGTACTGCGCCTGGGTCTCAATACTGAGCCAGACGTCGCCGGCAGCGTCGGCAAACTTCAATCCGTACGACGGGCGCAGCACATTCAGCGCCTCAGCCAGTGAAAACTTGGGCTTTTCGTACGCGAGCATCTCGAGCGCCGCGAAAATGCGTCCGGTCGTGAGGAAAAGGCCAGCATCGATGGCATCGAACGTCTTGAGATTCCGGCCAATGCGCTGGATCACGTTGCCCTTGCTGAGCTGCACTTTGCCGGCCGTGGGCGGCAGCCCCACAAGCTTCTTCTTGTCCGTGTCCACGAGGACGCAGGCGACGCAGTCTTCGAGATCGAACGCCGCCATGCGCGAGATAATAGCCTTGTCGAAAATGTGGTCGGCCGTGTGGATCAAAAACGGCTTGGAAAATATCTCGCGCGCCGACAGCAGCGTACGCGCGTGGCCGTACGGCGTCTCTTCGCCGAGATTCAGAAACTCAATCTTGAGCTTGTGGAACAAGATGGACGCCTTGACGTGCTCCATGATTTCGTGGCCGAAGTGCGAGATGATAATCACGACGCGTTCCATGCCGGCCACAAAGAGCTGGGCCAAAATGTGCTCCAGGAGCGTGTACTCGCCGAGCTGGATGAGGCACTTGGGCGTGTCCGAGCCTTCGAGGCACATGGTGCTGGACGCGGCCGTGATGAGGACTTCCTTGACGTACGGTCCGTGGTCCACGGCGGCCGCGTCGCTCTCGGCGGGCGACTTGCCCACGGCTTCGAACGGCACGTCCTGGCCGCGGTTCACGATCACGCCCTGCATCTCGACGGCGTCTTCGGACTGCATGCGCCGCACGAGCTCAAACTCGGGGATGCCCGCAATGGCGCTGAGCTTTTTCAGGTCGAGCGCATAGACGCTCGACGGCACCTCCGTGTCGATCTGGAGCCGCTCGCGGGTCGTCATGAGCGTGTGCCGTACAGAGCGTGTGGAGATGAGACGGTCGAGGGAGCAATGGCGGCGGCGTGGCGAGCGTCGATCTCTCCACCAGTAACGACCCCAACGGGCGTGGTCGTCTTTTTGCTGCTTCTTGTTTGGGCCAACGGAGCGAAGTAATTTATCCATCGAAAAAACGATCTTTTTGGGCTTTTTGTGGGGCCGGAAAGGACGGAGCCAACGCAAAGAAACGTGCAAAATACTAATACTTCACTGAGATTAGAAACCGGTACGGTACCGGTAATTTACCTCGTGCGAGTGGCAGGCATGCTTCAACATGACCAAGCAGCAAATGGAGATTAACCCCTTCTTGCCGCGAACGCCAGCGTCCTTCGTTTAATAATTATGATTCAGATCCGAGAGGGAAAGAGACTCGTGTTGCTCCCGTTCGTGCCTCTCCCGTGACCTTGGCGGAGCTCTTCTCTTTGGTCGCCTCACGCTCGGCTTCCGATTCTCTTGCGAACAAGACACTCGGCGTTTTACTGAAAGTTGAAGGCGGGTTGATCGCTGTCGACGCCAAACGCAAACTGGCCCGACTGCATATCGAACGTTGGCTCCACATTAAAGTCGTCTTCTTCGTCTTCGCCACCATAATACTCGCGGACGATCCGCAGCGCCTTCTCGTAGATATCTGCATCCACACCACTATATCAGCCTCCCTGCAAGTCTCAAGACACTCAACAAGCCTCATACCTTCATTGGCGTGGTACTGCAGCTCTTGGATCTTGTCGACGCCGCCGGCCTCCTCGATGTACATGGCCATTTTATTGTCTTCGTGGATGCCGGCGTCGGCGTCACCAGTGTGGAGAATCTTGAGCAACGCGTCCAAGCTCAAGTTGATCACGGCCGAGTCGGGACACCCGAGCAGATTCACAAACGGCGGGATGCAGCCCTGCTGCACAATGTACTTAATCTGCTCAATCGTGCCGCCCGACATGGCGTTCGAGACGGCCCACGCGGCTTCCTTCTGGACGTCAAACTCACTGGTCACGAGCTGGTGGACAAGCGGTGGGATCACGTTGGCGTCAATGACGTCCTGGATTTGCGACTGCGTGCCGGCCGTGATGTTGGACAGCGTCCAGCACGTCTCCTTGCGGATGAGCTTCTTCGGGTGCTTGAGCAACGGCAGGAGCCGAGGGAGCGCGCCGGAATCCAGTGCCATTTGGGTCTGCAGTTCATTGCCCGTGACGATGTTCCCAATTGTACGAAGCGCCGGGGTCTGGATCGAGACCAGCGAGTGGCCCAGCAAGTTGACGAGCTGCGTCACGACGCCGGCCTCGATCACGGCCTGGATCTTTTCATTCGAGCCATCCGACAAGTACGACAGCGCCCAGCACGCGTCGGTCACGACCTCTTCGTCCGGGGAAAGGATCAGATACTGGAGTAGCTCCAGTGCTGGGCTCACGAGACTAAACTCTGGCTGCGGCTTGCCACGACACAGATTCGACAGCGTCCACGTAGCGTTCCGCTGCACACTGATCTTGCCCACGCTGCGACGGAGCACGGCCAGCAGTGGGATCATCGCGCCCGAGTTCAATACAAAGTCTCGGCAAAACGGCGAGTCGCCCGAGATGTTGCCGAGCGCCCAGACGGCCTGCTCGCACACGTCGTCGTTGGTCGAGAACAGCAGCTCGCAAAAGACAGGCACGGCGCCCGAGTTGATCACGACTTCCGTGTGCTGCGTCGTGCCCGACGCGATATTCGTGAGCGCCCACGCGGCCTCAAACTGGATCTCAGGCTTGTCGTGGCGCCGGAGAAAGTTGACCAGCAGCGGCACGACGCCGAGGTTCACAACGTCCTGGATCGGCGGTTCATGCTCTATCGATCGATCCATCGTCGCGTTAGCGACGCGTGCCAGAAACGATCAAGTCCCATCAGTACGCACCGAGCGACAACAGCCGTCGCAGCGACGACACGGCCACGGTCTGCTCCGTCACGTCCATCGACTGGATCATTGCCGCGATCTTGGGCAGGTCGTCCACCTGTGGCAGCCGTTGAGAACAATGGGTTGAGCATCCAGACAAAACGTCCCCCTTTAATGCCATCGCTATTGATCCGTACCGACACGCGCGGCACGCCGTTGCCGTTGACGTCGTGCGCGACGGCGTACTGGCTGTCCTCGTCAAACGCATCGTCGTCGCCGAGCGCGAGGCCGCCGCCCATGCGGCGCCGCTGGTTCAGGCGATCCTCGCGGATGCTCTTGCGGATCTGCGTCGTCGTGTCCTCGCGGCGGCGGCGCGTCACGTCGACATCGATGCCCTTCTTGTAGCTGCGCTGGCGCTCCTGCGTGCGGGTCGCCATGGTCCCCCGTCCGGAAGGCCCCTCTCTTTCAAAGCTGAGCTCTTTGGCTTCTTCCCTTTGGCCTTTCCGGATGGCTGCGGCGGATGACCTCTATAAATGAATATAGAGTGCGTGGGGGGAAACCCATTAACGTTATCGGCAGTATAGGGAGTGAATATACGATTTCAGAGGTCGAGAAAAGAAGTCGAAAAGCGCGCCAAGTGTCAAATGCAAGTAATCCGACGAAGAAGCAATCATGCACGCGGCGAGCGGCGCTGCCTGCGCAACGACGCGGAGAGTACTGAATTAATACCCACAGGCTTCTGCGCGCATGAAGCGAACGCTTGGATACGCGTGGACCCACGAGGCCCACGGTGAAGGCACCCAGCGATGGGCTATCGCCAATCGTTCCGAGCGATTTGCCAAGTCTCCCCATGGCGTGGCGGTGAATGGGCCTTCTCCACTGGTCCTGGCACGGTGCGATCGACCGCAGGCGCGGCGTGGCCATTGCGCACCCGGCCTTCCAGCCCCGTGATGCATCTGCCAATGGAAACGATGTACCCATCCGCTCAAGGTTACGTAACTGCAACGTTGAAGCGTCGCTCCGCATTGGCGACCCGCCGCCTGGAGGAGAGGCTTGAATTGAATTCGATCCGGCCATGGACGACACGAGTACGTCCTGGCTGCGGCGGCTGGTCACGCGCGCGTTGGATGTCGACCGCGCGGTCTTTGACGCAGTCTTGTCGGCGCCGGCGCCGCGGCGCGCGTCCTTCCAGACTCTCGACGGCCAGCCAGAGGTGCGTTTGCTCCGTATGCGTTTACAGGGGGGAAACTTCTATGCTGACGGTCCCACTCTCTCTCTCTCTCTCTATCAGTCGTTGGCGGAAGTGGCGCTGTCGCCACGAGATTTGCTGCGTACGTTTTTCGCGCCCGAGTGTGAGGCCGGCAGCATTCTGTTCTTCTGCGTGGGCGAAGAAGAGCACGAAGTCGAAGAAGACGTCGAGGAAGAAGTGGATGCCCAGGTCGTGGCTGGTGACGCGACTGCTGACGGAGCCGATGGTGGTGGAGCGGTTTCGTCGCCTCCACTCGCGGAGCTCCAGCTCACGGACGAGCAACTCTTTCTGGACGACGCACCCGCTGATGCGTCCGCGTCTCAGCAGCCGTCGCCCAACCAAGTCGTAAAGGTCACGAAGCGCGTCACGCGGACCCGAGTGGAACTACGTCGGCGCTGTCTTGTCTTTCTCAACTTGCTGCCGGTCGACTGCATGGACGCGACAACCGTGTTTCTCATCAAGGTCGCAGCGGGACCGATCGTCATGCAGAGCGAAGTCCACAGCAACAGCAGTGACAGCGGCAGTAGCGGATCTATGGCAGCGTCCAGTCACGAAAAGATCACGCATGGCAACGTTGAGATTGGCTGCTCCACTGGCGACTTGCTCACGAACTTGGAGGGTGTGATTTGCCACGTGTACATGCCACTGCTGGACCCGCAGCTGTCACTGAGTGGCAGTGGCAGCGGCGCATTGCTGACGGCTACGGATCCCCACGCCACGAGCAAGGGTAAACTACCGATTGGAGCCAACGGCCACGGCGGTGCCACAGCGGCCGGTGCCCACCAAGCGCTCAAGATCATCGATGCCGTGCGGAACGAGTTCAAGAGTAATCTCGTCAAGTTTGCGTCGCAGATCACGAACGCGATCCAGCAGATCCAGGGCGACGTCCACTTGACGATCCCAGACGTCGTCATCACGAAGCCAGAGTCGCACTTGGATGACTATGAGCTCATTAACACCCTCGAACAGGCCCTGGAGGAATGGTCCAAGAGCATCGCCAACGTCGTGGACCAAGAGACCCGCAAGGTGCCAAAACGCAAAGGCCCGCTCGCCGAGATCGAATTTTGGCGCGAACGCAACGCGACGCTCAGCACCATCTTCGAGCAAATCAATATGCCCCACGTCCAGAAAATGATCCACCTGCTCGAGTTGGTCGAGGCCAGCATGCTATTGACGTTCAAGTACCACTTCTCAGAGCTGAGCAAGCTGTACATTGAAGCCAAGGACAATGTCAAGTTTCTCACGACGCTCGAACGCCATTTCAAGAACATTGCGAGTGGCTCATTTGCAACCATTTGTGACACGCTGCCGTCCATGATGAATGCGATCCGCATGGTGTGGATCATCTCGCGTCACTATAACACGGACGAACGCATGGTGCCGCTAATGGAAAGAATCGCGTCCGAGATCGCCGACAAGGTCGCCGTCGAGATCCACATCCACACGATTCTGCGCAAGAGCCCGGACGTCGCGCTCCACCACATTGACGAGGCCCGCACCGTGCTCGAGCTCTGGCATTCGACGTACATGAAAGTACGCGAACGCATCGAAGCGAGCGGCACGGACCACCGATGGGAGTTTGACCGCAAGCGGCTCTTCGAACAGACCAACTACATGGCCAAGATCTGCGAGAACCTTCAAGAGGTCGCGACTGTCCTGGGCCAGTTTCAAAAATTTCTGGGCCCGGAGCTCAAGTCGGTCACGGGCGATTCGCAGGGCATCGACGACGTCATGGCCCGTGTCGAGTCGCTGATCGCGCCATTCGAGTCCGTGCCGTTCAAGATCTTCGACCGCGGCTACAAGACGAGCTGGGAGTCGGTCATGGTCCAGTTTCGCGACAAGGTGGCCGAGATTGAGACCATGACGCGCAAGTTCATAGATTCGTCGTTCCAGAAGCTGCGATCCGCTGAGGGCGCGTTTGATTTGCTCCAGAACTTTCAGAATATCCAGTCGCGCGAGTCGATCAACAAGCAAATGATGGAGAAATACAAGGACATTCTCATGCAGTACACCAAGGAGCTCGAGAAGCTCGACGAGCAGTTCCAGCAGCACCGCCATCGCCCGCCCGTGTTCAAGAACCACCCGCCAGTCGCAGGCGCCATCAGCTGGGCGCGTGGGCTCTACCTTCGCGCCAAGAAGCCTATTCTTCGCTTCCGCGCCATGCAAGACCTGCTCAAGTCGCCGCTCGGTGAAGAAGTGAAAGAAAAGTACCTCGTCTTTGCGCGCGCCGTGGATGCGTACATCAAGCAGCTCCACAAGGACTGGAAAGACAAGGTGCCAGCGCTCATCAACGAATATCTGAAGCAGTCGATCCTGGGTCCGCAGCTGATTGAAGCTGGGAAGAACGATGCTGGCGTCATGGTGTACAAGCTGCCAGCGCCGCCGTACTATGCCAACTTTGCCAAAGAACTGTCGATGATCATTAAAGAGTCCAAGTACCTGGATCGCCTCGGGTTTGAGATTCCCGAGGAGGCTCTTAATGTGACGCTCCAAGAGGACAAGTACCACCAGTACGTGCAGGAACTCACGCTCATGCTGCGTCAATACGACACGCTGCTGGCCGAACTCACGCCTGTCGAGACGCACCTCCTCAAGACACAACTCAAGGATTTGGAGGAAGTCCTTCGTGTCGGCTTCTCGCCGTTGAACTGGAATTCGCAGCGCATCCTGAGTTTCATTGAGAACTGCAACAAGGCGTTGAACCAGTTTGCAAATCTCGTTAGCCAGATCCACAAGAGCAGCAAGATGGTCGACGAGATCGTCACGGGCATTGAAAACACGCTGCTAATCAAGATTGACGACTTTGAAGAGGGCGTCGTGACTGAGGTGGTCGAGTTCTACGAGATGGTCGAGCGGAATCGCATGCAGCGCATCGACGAGCTCGTGCAGAGCTACCGGTCCATCGGTCCACTGCTCATCAAGGTCGAAGAGATTGTTGCCGGCGTGAACACGGGCACGAGTCCCAAGATGGCGACTTACTACATGTACTGGGAGCGGCGCATTTTCAATGCCATCACCAAGATGATCATCGCGTCCATGACAACGTTTCAGGCATTGCTCAATGTCCATACAAAAGACATTAGCAATGCCGCGGCCGCGTGGGGTAGTATCCGCTCGGACGAAGCCGGGCGACTTAAACGACCTCCGCTCTGCAAGGTCAAGGCGACCATGAATGGCAAGGGCATCATCGTGACACCGTCATTGTCTGACATGTACAAGTTTTTGAGCAAGTCTGTTAAGCACATTGTTGAGAGTGCCAAGGCGTTCATCCGGTGGATGCACGGCACGTGCCGTGAGACCGAGCCGCTCGTCGTGGGCGATGACGAAGAGCCCATCACGTTTACGTTCTACTCAGATATCTCGCAGAACCCATACGTGATCAAGATGACGCTGAGCCTGAACCAAGAGATTCACAAGGTCTTCAATATTGTCAACAAGTACCTTGACAGCTGGCGACGATACGATACGGTCTACAACCTTTGGAACACCAAGCGCCGCAGCGCGTTGGAGAAGCTCGCCGACAAGAAGCCCCCGTGTGTGTACTTTGATACCCGCATGGCTCAGTACACGCGGCTCGCCGAGTCAGTCCGCAATCAGCCCACGGAAAAGGATACGGATTTCCTCCAGATCAACTGCTTGCCAGTGACAATCGCGATCGCCAAGCAGGCCGAGATGTGGAAAGATGACTATGGGAAGATTCTTTACGACGTGTCCAACAAGAAACTGCTGGCGATCACGGCGACCATGGACACGCTCGAAGGTGAGCTCGAGGCGTCGCCGCAGGACCTGGACTCGCTCAAAAGAGTGCTCAACACGGTTGCCCGCATCAGCGACATGAGCATGGAGATGGAGCTCGAGTACGTCGATGTCATGGAGCGATACCGCACGCTCCACACGTTCAGCATCCCCGTCGACATGGCCGAGGCCCAGCGCGCCTTCTCGCTCGAGAAGCGATGGCTCGCGTTGGTGATCGCGGCCAAGACCAAGGACCTGAGGCTCGTGCGTGTGAAGGACCAGTTCCGCGGCGTGACGAAAGACGAGGCTGTCGTGTTTGCCGAGAAGTGCCGCGCTATGAAGAAAGACTTTTATGAGAACGGACCGGCCACGTGTGCATCTGATCTGGACGCCGGTCTCGAACGGGTGGCCGACTTCAAGAAGCTGCTCACGGGGTTCAAGACGACACGGCAGGCGCTCGCGAACGCCGAGAATCTCTTTGCGCTTCCCATTTCGACATATCCAGAACTCCAAGAGATCGCCGAGGCATTGGAGAAGCAAGACATGGTTTTCTCGCTGTACACGGAAGAGAAAGAATTCATATTAACGCTTGGGAGCATGCTCTGGGTCGAGCTCGACGTGCCGGCCATGAACCGAGGCATTGACGAGCTCGAGAAAAAGTGCCGTAAGTTCCCCAAGGAACTCAAGCTCGTGTCGACGTTTCAAGAAGTCGAGAAGCAGATCCTCGCGTTCAAAGAGAGCATCCCGCTCATCCAGAGTCTCAAGAACGACGCCATGAAGCCGCGTCACTGGGACGAGCTCATGGCGGTCACGCACGTGCAGTTCGACATGAACCTCAAGACGTTCACGCTCGGCAACTTGTTCGCCATGCGACCCCATCGCTTCTCGAACGAGATTGGCGAAATTGTGAACGGTGCGATGCAGGAGATGAAAATCGAACAGGAGATTCTCAAGATTGAAGACGCGTGGGCCAAGGCCGCGCTCGACGTGATTAAGTACAAGAAGAATGGCCACGACCGCGGCTTTGTGCTGCGCGCTGCCGACGAGCTCAAGCTCACGCTCGAGGACCACATGCTGAACTTGCAGACCATGTCGGGCTCACGGTTCATCGCGAGCTTTGACGACCGCGTGCGCAAGTGGGAACGCCGCCTCGGCGTCGTGAACGAAACGCTCGACGTGTGGTTTGTCGTGCAGCGCAAGTGGATGTACCTCGAAAGCATCTTTGTTGGCGCCGAGGACATTCGCCAGCAGCTTCCCGAGGAAGCCAAAAAGTTCGATGCCATCGACAAGGCGTGGAAAACCATCATGGCGGCAACCTACAAGAACCCGAACGCTGTCGAGGCGTGCACGGCCACGGAGAACCGGCTAGAGACGCTCCAGAACCTTTCTGAGCGGCTCGACAAGTGCCAAAAATCGCTGAGTGATTACTTGGACACGAAGCGGAACGCTTTCCCTCGGTTCTTCTTCATCTCGGACGACGAACTGCTCAGTGTGCTTGGCTCGTCCGACCCGACGTCCATTCAAGTGCACATGCTTAAGCTCTTTGACAATGTCAAGCTGCTCACGTTCGTACGCAACAACAAGAGCGTTAGTGCCATGGAGAGTGCCGAGGGTGAGGGCTTCACGTTCCGCACGCTCTCGGCGGTGGACGGACCCGTGGAGAACTGGATGACCAGTGTTGAAGACGAGATGCGCGCGACGCTGCACGTCATTGCGAAAGAGGGTGTCTTCAAGTACGCGCGTATGGACCGCACGCAGTGGCTCGAAGACGTCCTGGGCATGGTCGGGCTCGTGGGCAGCCAGATCTGGTGGACGTGGGAAGTTGAAGATGTGTTTGGACGCGTCAAGGCCGGCAACAAGTACGCCATGAAAGAGCTTGAGCTCAAGCTCACGGCGCAGCTCAATGAGCTCGTGCGCCGAGTGCGCGAGCCGCTCGATCGGCTCACGCGCAAAAAGGTCAACACGCTCTTGATCATTGACGTCCACGCACGCGATATTGTCGACTCGTTTGTGCGCGACAGCATTCTCCACGAAAAGGAGTTTGCGTGGGAGTCGCAACTGCGGTTCTACTGGCAAAAGGACGTCGACGACGTCGTGATCAGCCAGTGCACCGGCACGTTCCGGTACGGCTACGAGTACATGGGGCTCAATGGGCGGCTCGTGATCACGCCGCTCACCGACCGATGCTATATGACGCTCACGCAAGCACTCACATTCAAGCTCGGCGGGTCGCCAGCCGGTCCAGCCGGCACGGGCAAGACCGAGACCGTGAAAGACCTGGCCAAATCGTTGGCGCTGCCTTGCTACGTAATTAACTGCGGCGAAGGACTCGACTACAAAGCCATGGGCAGCATCTTTTCCGGGCTCGTGCAGGTCGGCGCATGGGGGTGTTTCGACGAATTCAACCGTATCAACATCGAAGTGCTGTCGGTCGTGTCGGCGCAGTTGCGCGCGATCCAGAACGCGCTCCACTACGACAAGCCCACGGTCGACATTGGCTTTGGCACAGAGATTGCGATCCATCGCACGGCAGGCTTTGCCACCTGCGGCTTCTTTATCACCATGAACCCGGGCTACGCCGGGCGTACGGAACTGCCCGACAACCTCAAGGCACTGTTCCGCCCCGTAACCATGATTGTGCCCGACCTCTTGCAGATTTGCCAGATCATGCTCTTCTCCGAGGGCTTTGAAATGGCCGTGACGCTCGCCAAGAAAATGACAGTACTCTACAAGCTCTCGCGCGAACAA
The DNA here is from genome assembly GCA_023337755.1 of Pythium aristosporum. Lineage (NCBI taxonomy): Eukaryota > Oomycota > Peronosporomycetes > Pythiales > Pythiaceae > Pythium > Pythium aristosporum. The sequence continues at coordinate 40,338 of JAADXL010000180.1, forward strand.
CTCTCGAAGCAGTACCACTACGACTTTGGCCTGCGTGCGCTCAAGTCGGTGCTCGTCATGGCTGGCTCGCTCAAGCGCGAGTACAGCACAATGAGCGAGGACCTCGTGCTCATGCGTGCGCTGCGCGACAGTAACATGCCCAAGTTTGTGTTTGAAGATGTGCCGCTATTCAAAGGGCTGATCAACGATCTGTTCCCAGGCCTTGACTGTCCACGGGTCGGGTATGCTGCGCTCAAGACGGCGATCGAGACGGAGCTCGAGCAGGGCGAGTACAAGTGCCAAGATTTGGTGGTTTACAATGAGCAAATCGATAAGGTCATTCAAATGTACGAGACTATGCTCGTGCGCCACACTACCATGATCGTGGGACCCACGGGCGGTGGAAAGACGCTCGTGCTGAATACGCTCGCGGCCGCAGCCAAGACGGCGCTCGACGAGAGCGTCAAGATCTTTGTGATCAACCCGAAAAAGCAGCCGATCGCCGAACTGTATGGCACGATGGACCCCGTGACGCGCGACTGGACCGACGGCGTGCTCTCCAAGCTCTTCCGAGAGCTAAACCAGCCGCTACCTGTGGGTCGAGATAATGAGAAGCGCTGGCTCATCTACGACGGCGACGTCGACGCCGTCTGGGTCGAGAACATGAACTCGGTCATGGACGACAACAAGCTGCTCACGCTTCCAAATGGCGAGCGCATTCGCCTGCAGACGCATTGCAGTATGATCTGCGAGACGTTCGACTTACAGTACGCGTCACCGGCGACCATCTCGCGCTGCGGCATGGTCTGGGTCGACCCAAAAAACCTCGGGTACAGACCGTACTATGAGCGCTGGCTCAAAAAGAAGTACCCTCTTGCTGGTTTAGGCGGCGGCGGCGCGCCGCCGCCCGTGGAGCGGACGCTCTTGCTCGAGCTCTTCGACAAGTACGTCCCCAAGTGTGTGGATTTTATTCTGGAGGGCGTCGTGAGCAAAGACGAGATCGTGGCCAAGTGCCAGCAAGTGATCCCCATCTCCAACATGGAAATGTGCAAGCAGCTCTGCCACTCGCTCGACGCGTTCTTACCTGAGACGCTCGACAACGACCGCAATGACATGGAAGGCTTCTTTGTGTTTGCCATGGTCTGGTCGCTGGGCGCGGCTTTGCTGGGTGCGAGCCGTGTGCGGTTCGATGCGTTCGTCCGCTCGCTCGCTACGTGCCCGCTCCCGGCGACGAGTCTGTATGACCACTTTTACAACGGCGAGAACCACAAGTGGCAGGCGTGGGCCTCGCGCGTCGCGGCGTATGTCGAGCCAGCGCCGTTCAACTTCTCACACGTCTTTGTGCCCACGACCGACTCGGTGTTGTACAATTTTCTCTTGGCGAGCTGCATGAAGACAGAGACGCCCATGCTCTTTGTGGGCGAGAGCGGCACGGCCAAGACCGTGACGATCCAGAGCTATCTCAAAGACCTGGACCCCGCGAGCTGCGCGGCGCTGGCCATCAATTTCTCGAGCCGCACGAGCAGTCTCGACGTGCAGACGAATCTCCAGGCCAACGTTGACAAGCGTTCGGGCAAGATCTACGGCCCGCCGGCTGGCAAGAAACTCATTGTGTTCATTGATGACCTCAACATGCCCAAGGTGGATCTCTACGGCACGCAGCAGCCCATCGCGCTTCTCCACTTTGTCATGGGGCGCGGCTGCATCTACGATCGCGGCAAAGAGCTCGACCTGCGCATCCTAAAGGACCTGCTTTTCCTCGGTGCCATGGGTCCGCCCGGTGGTGGCCGCAACCCCGTGGACCCGCGCTTTGTCGCACTGTTCAACGTGTACAATCTCACGCCGCCCACGAAAGACGTGCTGCGCCAGATCTACGGCGCGATCGTCACGACGTACCTGCGCAACTTTGCGAGCGAGATCCACGATCTCGCCATGCCAATGACGGATGCGCTGCTACGGTTCTTCGAGTTTACGCTAGAGAAGCTCCCACCGACGCCATCGAAATTCCACTACATTTTCAATCTGAGGGATTTGGGCCGTGTGTGCGAGGGCATTTGCATGGCGACGCCCGACAAGGTGGACAGCATCCAGCGCATGGTGCGGCTCTGGCGCAACGAGATCTTGCGCGTATTTTGCGATCGGCTCACGAGCACGAGCGATCAGCAGCTCGTGGATACCGCCATTGAAACGATCCTCAAGGAGACCTTCAAGCCGTCGGACGCCGTCATGTACGCGCTGCAAGACCCCATCATCTTTGGCGACTACGCCGAGTGCATTGGCCGCATCACGGGCCAGGCCACGAGCGAGGATGCGCGGCTGTATCAGGACATGGACTCGTACAAGCGCATCCGCAGTATATTTGACGAAGCTCTCGAGACGTACAACCTCGACCACAAGCCCATGACGCTCGTGCTGTTTGAAATGGCGCTTGAGCACCTCTCTCGCATCTTACGCATTATTCGTAATCCGCTGGGCCACGCGCTCTTGATCGGCGTTGGTGGCAGCGGCAAGCAGAGCCTCTCGCGGCTCGCGGCGTTCACGGCCGGCTACGATCTCTTTGAGATCTTCCTTACACGTGGGTACGGCGAGGCCGAGTTCCGTGAAAACCTCAAGGACTTGTACCGCCAGCTGGGCAAGAACCGCGTTGTGTTTCTCTTCACGGATGCGCACGCGGTCGAGGAAGGCTTTCTCGAGTTTATTAACAACATGCTCACGACTGGTATGGTGCCGGCGCTGTTTGAACAGGACGAACGCGACCAGCTCTCGTCGTCTGTGCGCGACCAGGTCAAGGCCGCAGGGCTCGTCGAGACGAGCGACAACTGCTGGAAATTCTACATTAACCGGTGCCGCCAAAATCTCCACTTGATTCTCGCCATGTCGCCGTCGGGAAGCACGCTGCGCACGCGGTGCCGCAATTTCCCCGGGCTCGTGAGTGCGACAGTCATCGACTGGTTCTTCCCTTGGCCTGAGGACGCGCTGCGAAACGTGGCTCAGTATTTTCTGGCCGAAGAAAAGATCCCCGACGCCTTTCGCCCTCAAGTCACGAACCACTTGGTGCACGCCCACTTGCGCGTCGTGCAAGTCGCACACCAGTTTGCCGAGGAGCTCCGCCGGTTTTACTATGTGACGCCAAAGAACTATCTCGATTTCATTTCGAATTATCGCCAGCAGCTCAAGGAAAACAACGTCAAGGTCCACGCCAGCATCACACGACTCAAGGGCGGTCTCACGAAACTTGTCGAGGCCGCGCAGGCCGTCGACCGCATGCAGATTGAGCTGTCCGAGAAGAAGATCATCGTCGATGAAAAGACGTTGGCGTGCGAGTCGCTGATCCAGACCATTGAGGAAAAATCGAGTGTCGCAACCAAGCAGCAAGAGATCGCGGCCGCGACGCAGATCGAGTGCGAAAAGGCATCGGTACTGATCGCTAAGGAGAAGGAAGAGGCCGACGCGGCGCTGGTCGAGGCACTCCCGGCGGTCGAGGCCGCTGCGCAGGCGCTGCAGGATCTGTCCAAGTCGGATTTGACCGAGATCAAGTCGTTTGCATCGCCGCCGCCGCTTGTCATGTCCGTGTGCATGTGCGTGCTGATCCTTAAGCCCACAGGGCAAGAGCTCGAGCTCGACTGGAAGGGCGCCAAGGTCATGCTGAGCAATCCCAACCTGATTACGCTGCTTAAAGAATATGAAAAGGACAAGATCTCGGCCAAGATGATTGCCAAGATCAAAACGTTTTTCAAGAACCCGGATCTCAACATTGACAATATGAAGTCGATCTCTAAGGCCGGATCGGGCTTGCTCGCGTGGGTCGTCGCGCTTGTCAAGTACTATGACGTCGCGCGCAACGTCGAGCCGCTGCGGCTCAAAGTCAAGACCATGGAGAAGGAACAAGCCGCGAAAGAACAAGAGCTCGAGGAGCTCAAGGAGACGCTGACGCGGCTGAAAACCGAGCTCGACACACTCTCCAAGCAGTTCCACGAAGCCAACACCGAGCTGCAGGGCCTAAAAGCTCAGGCCGACCAGATGCAAAAGCGGCTCGCCGCGGCCAGCAAGCTGCTTGCGGGTCTCGCGTCCGAGCGACAGCGCTGGACCAAGGACGTCGACAATCTCCACCTGCAGGGCGAGCGGCTCATTGGCGACTGCCTGCTCACGGCGAGCTTTCTCAGTTACGCAGGCGCGTTCAGCTTTGACTACCGCTCCGACCTCATCTACCGCGACTTTTTCGAGGATATCTCTGCTCGCTCGCTGCCGGTGACGTCTCCATTCCGTCTCGAGAACTCGCTCACGAATGACGCGACGATTCAAAAGTGGGTCAGCGAGGGGCTCCCGGCCGACGAGCACTCGGTGCAGAACGGCATCCTCACGACGAAAGCCAGTCGCTTCCCGCTCTGCATTGACCCGCAGCAGCAGGCCGTCAACTGGATCAAGAAAAAGGAAGAGAAGAACAACCTCACGATCAAGACACTGAGCGAAGGCGACTTTATGAAGCACCTCGAACTGGCCATTCAGTTTGGCAATCCGTTCTTGTTCGAGTCGGTTGACGAAGAGCTCGATCCGATCTTGGACCCAGTACTGGAAAAGGCCACGTTCATGGAGGGCGCGCAGCGCATGATCAAGTTGGGCGACAAGACGGTCGAGTGGGACGCCAACTTTCGGTTGTACTTCACGTCCAAGCTCGCGAACCCGCACTACTCGCCGGAGGTCATGGGCAAGACCATGATCGTCAACTACAGCGTCACGCAGCACGGGCTCGCGAACCAGCTTTTGAACGTGGTCGTGGGCCACGAGCGGCCCGACCTCGAGGACCAGTACCGCGACTTGGTCACGGAAATGTCGGAAAACACACAGATGATCGTCGAGCTCGAGGACACACTCTTGCGCGAGCTGTCGAATTCAACGGGCAATATTCTCGACAACGAAGAGCTCATCGCGACTCTCGATGAGACCAAGAACAAGGCCACTGAGATTGGCACGAAACTCGAGCTCGCGAGCTTCACCAAGGACGAGATCACCAAGGCGCGTGCCGTGTACACGCCCGTGGCCATGCGCGGCTCAATCATGTACTTCGCCATGTCGGCGCTCTCGACCATCATGAAAATGTACGAGATCTCGCTCGCGAGTTTCCTCACGGTCTTCCACACGTCGCTCGACAATGCGAGACGGGACGTGGTACTCGAAAAGCGACTGGCGTTTATGATCCAGTCGATCACCGAGATGATGTACGACTACACGTGTACGGGTATCTTTGAGCGCCACAAGCTCATGTTTTCGTTCCAGATGACGTGCATGATCATGGCGTCCAGGCCCAACGAACTGAACCGCTCGGAACTCGACTTTTTCCTCAAGGGCGATACGTCGCTCGAGGGCCCGTCCCAAAAAATGCCCGACGCGTTGTCGTCGTGGATCTCGAGTGCTGGCTGGAAAGACCTGTTGTGTCTTAGCAGGCTCGGCGAGAGTTTCAGCACACTCCTTCAGGATGTGCTTCAGCAATCGACCGCGTGGAAGCGATGGTACGATCTCGAGGCGCCCGAGATGGCGCCGCTTCCGTGTGGTTATTCGGACACGCTCACGAGCCTACAGAAGCTGCTCGTGTTCCGCTGCTTTCGCCAGGACCGTGTCTATAATGCCATGAAGCTTTTCGTCGTGAGCGTCATGGGCGAAAAGTACGTGCAGCCACCGGTGCTGGACTACGCGCGCATCTATGCACAGAGCGCACCGACCGCGCCGATCGTGTGTATCCTCAGTCCTGGCGCTGACCCGCAGTCCGATATCCAAACGCTAGGCGACGACCTGGGTTTCACCGGCCACAAGTTTCGCTTCTTGGCGTTGGGCCAGGGCCAGGGTCCGCTCGCCGAGCAAATGCTCGAAGCCGGCTACACGCGCGGCCACTGGGTGCTGCTTCAGAACTGCCACTTGCTCGCGAGCTGGCTCAAGACGCTCGAGAAGATGCTACTGGGCATGCACAAGCCGCACAAGGAGTTTCGCCTGTGGCTCACGACCGAGCCCACGGATCGATTCCCATTGGGCATTCTCCAGCGCTCGCTCAAGGTCGTGACGGAGCCGCCCGACGGACTCAAGCAAAACATGCGCAGTCTGTACAGCAAGCTCGACCAGTCGATGCTGGACGAGTGCCCGAACCAGGCGTTCCGGTCGCTCGTCTACGTGCTGTGCTTTCTCCACGCGGTCGTGCTAGAGCGACGCAAGTACGGCAAGATTGGCTGGAACGTGAGCTACGACTTTAACGAGTCGGACTTCAATATTTCGCGCAAGCTCCTGAGCCTGTACCTGCTCAAGGCCTTCGTGGACGGCGATGAGCAGCTCCCGTGGGGCTCGCTAAAGTACTTGATCGGCGACGCCATGTATGGCGGCCGCGTGAGCGACGACTATGACCGCCGCATCCTCACGACGTACCTGTCCGAGTATATGGGCGACTTCCTGTTTGACGACTGTCAGCCCTTCTTTTTCAGTCGCTCCGGGTTCGACTATTGTCTGCCGCCGCAGCCCGGTGACTTGGACGTCTACACGCAGCTCGTCGAAACACTGCCGCTGACCAATAGCCGGCCGGACATGTTGGTGTAGTAGCCGATCTCGGCGTTAGCGTGTTTGGCCTCCACGCTAAC
>JAADXL010000181.1:0-46923 GCA_023337755.1 Pythium aristosporum
GAAAAATGAGCACTGGGAAGACCCACCTTTCGCTTCTGATGGAAAGTGACCACCATGGGTCTCTCCCCATCAAACTCCCATCAAAACCAGGGGTGGGGGACTCCAACGCCAGCACCAACACCAGCTCCCGTCCATGAAGCTCCCATCACACGGACTCGGGTCCTCGTGGCTTTCCCTTCGGCGCCCAGCGTGCCGGCGGCAGGCGCATGCGAGCATGAGGGTTTCCCCTCGGTTTCCCCTCCGTGTTCTTTTTCCTTTGCTTCCAGTGTTGTGTTGCAAAGGCAGAATGATGGTAACCAGTGTAGATGAAGTGGACCACTCGAAAACCAAGCAGGACGGTTACCGGTAACGCAATCAGTACGATTACCGGTACCGGTACTACTGTGTTATACCGGTTCTGCCCAAGAAGACTGGATCTCAAATCCAGGGCGTTGCTCCTGTTCCAGGACAACTTGTCTACCTAATCTAGACTAGGACAGCGCGGGATGGCGCCACCTCCCACTGCCTCGCGAGCCATCGACGACCCCGCCGATGGCTCCTCCTCCTCCTCCTCGTCTCGCCACCACGTCGAGCCACCGGCCAAGCGCGTGCGCCGCGAGTATCCATGGCGCCCCGAGTTCGAGCGCGACTTGGGTGTGCGGCCGATCCAAGTGGACGCCGCCACGGGCGACGCCGTGCTCGTCGAATGCCGCTTCTGCGTGAGCTTTGGGCGCGAGCCGCCCGCCTTACTTGCCGCACCCCCGACCGTGAACAAGGCGGGCCAGCCGATCAAGAGCCGTGCGCGCACGCGCAACATCGCCCACTGGAAGTACCCGTTCCGCACGGACAACATGCGGTCGCACCACCTCCAGCAACACGGGCGCAAGTGGGACGAGTACACGACGCTGCTCGAGCAGACCAAGCAGCAGCAACAGCGTAGTGACGATGCCGACGAAAAAGAAGACGCTGAGCGACCGATCGTAGCCCATCGGCTGAACGCGTTCTTTGGAGAGCCATTGGATCCGCCCGCGGCACCGATTGCGGCCGCCACTGTGTCTGTCGCTGCTCAGGCGAACGGTGCAGTAGCGCCCCGATCCTCTACCTACAGTCCAGCGGTGCCAGCGCTGTTGCCAACCATCACCAGCACGGCGATTGTCGACGCTGTGCTTCCATTTCTAATCGATCTTCCGGCAAGTGACGCCGACCTACTCAGATCTGACACACCCAGTACCGCACCATTACTGGTGCCTATGAAGACTGCGCGTGACGGCATAAACGAAGGCGCCGTTGCGACTCAGTACTCCATCGCGTGCGGTCCCGTGGCAGATCCGCGCAGCATCGTTCGATTGCTGGGCGCTGGCCTCAGCTTCTGTCAGGTCGCCGAGATCTCGTCATCGATACACAGCGGCAACACAGCGACGCTCACGCGCGGTGATGTCTCGGCGTTCGCGCGCGCACTCGTCGCGTCTGGCTTGGAACGCATCGCGCAGCTGCTGGCGGCGGCTTGGACGTATTCCGTTCGATTGACTGTCCACACTCCGTCGAGCGACCGCACCCCAACACCCATGAGCGTGAGCGTGTGTTTGCCCGTGGACCAGAGTCGAGACGTAGTTGAATTTCATGTGGCAACGCTCGCGCTTCACCAGTCGAGTGAGTCGAAGGACCGTGTCGAGCGCATCGTGGGCGTTCTCATGTCGGCGCTGGACCGAGACTGGCAGCAAAAGCTGCTCAGTGTCGACGTCGGCGGTGCCGTGCACTGTTTAGGTGTTCACGCTGACCTCGGTGAAAAGTTGCGGCCGCTATTGGCTGAGCCCGTCGTGGTGTCGGTCGTGGACGGTCGCAAGCGACTGGACCGTGCCGTACAAACGGCGTGGGCGTTGTTTCGCCACCAGAAGGACGAGAACGAAAACGCGTCGTTCACCGACACGCTATTGCAGCTCGTTGCGGATGTTCGCAGCACCACGGAGATCGCTCTCTCGCATCCGCACTGCCCCTTCGTTCGGCTTGACGACGTCCGCTCCGTCATGCGCGCGCTCAAGTGGCTGCTGGCGCGTCGCGATGTACTCGCCGAGAAGGACATAAAGGCGCCCGTGTGGTGGTGGCTCGTAGGCCACGTCTTCATGGACGTGTGGACAGATTATCTGGTCACGGCTGTCGGCAAGATAGCGGGATCCCGTGACGAGGCAGCGCATGAAGTTGTCGACCTATTGGTCACGTCACTGACTGAGAAATGCGGCGTGGCCGCGACCAAGGTGAACGATGCAAACAAAGGACGTCGTGGCTCGGGTGCCAGTGATCGAGACAGTGGCTGTGAGGTCGTCGAGTTTGATGAGTCGACGCGGACTGCCATACTCCGCGTGTGCTCTGGCTCAGCAGCGAGTCGCCTCAGCTGGAGCAGCAAAGAGGTCGCGCAGTGGCTCCGCATGCTCAACGTGTCGACGCGACGCATGGTCACGGAATTGGGCAAAGACTCGTCGTCGCTGCGGATCACAGAGCGACAGGTTTCGCGGTTTGTTCTCTTTTTGCTGAGTGAGCTGCAGCAGAGCACGTCTGCAGCTGGACCCATCACTGGCCAAAGGACGAACACGTCGTCTGCCTCACGCGCACCGGCACCACCTCCGGCTCTGCCGCCCCCAACATTGCCGCTCGACTTCGTCGCCATTGACGCGTCCGACATTGTGGATTTCGTCGAGACCCACAGCCGCCGACTCGAACGCGCGTTTCCAACCATGTTTCTGGACCTAGTGAGCCGAGAAATCCGCGATTTGCAGTCGCGATTGTCGACCAACAGCGCCCTTTGCAACGATCTTGAGCGTGTCTCTCAGCGGGCAACGCCAGAGACGGACGAGCAGCCATCGGCATTCGCGGCGGCGTGGGCGCTGGTGCCGCAGTATTTGGCACTGCGGACACTTGCGGCGGGCCTGCGGACAGCGATAGGAACGGCCAATGGCCGAGCGACCATCCCACTCGTGGCTTTCGGCCGAGCGGAGAACGATGAGACGCCCAGGCAGATGATCGCCGAGCTGGCAGTCGAAGCCTGCGCCCACGCGCGCCAACTCGAGCGTCTCCAGCGGGCGTTTACCGAGACCTTGAGTGCCAGTGATCTCGTTGTCTAGAAAGAGAGGAGACTGGCGTGAGGACCACATCTATGTCAGCATGTCCCTACGCTGCCAATGTGTCCATTACGTCCATATGAACGTCTCCGTCGTCAAGCGCCTAAATTGACCTCTGAGGATGTTTACTCATGTCTGAGGGGTACACAGTATTCATTTATAGAGGTGTCTGTCATAGATGCGATCCCGAACAAGCGAGTTGCCAGTTGCTCGAGCATCCATTCATAGAGGTCTTTGAGGCGCTGAGGTGCTTCAATGAAGCGGAAGAGTCAGAATCGTCCTACTCGTACAGTCATAGACAGAACAATATTTCGTTCAAACTCGACTGGCCCACCCCGTTGTCTATCTCTCACGAACCTTCAATACCCTCTGCTTATATATATACCACATGGAGGAAAGAAGGTTGTTTCATGTCATTTATTACCTCTTATAATAGATAAGCCTTGTATTATAGATATTCAGAATTCTCTTCAAACGCGCAGTGCGGAGTGTTGGCGCCGCGCCGCGCCAACAGAAAAGGCGAAGGAGAAGGAAGGGAAGAAGCGCCGCTTCCATATCCGGTTCTCTCTCTCTCTCTCTCTGCATCAAGCGGCGGAGGCGAGCGGCACGTGCGCACGGTAAGCAGACAGAGAGGCCACGCTCTGCCCCTCTGCGCGCTCTCTCTCTCTCTCGCACGCGCCTGTCCCAGTCGTCACCACGGAGGCCACGGTCGTCGTCTGGGGCTTCGCCCTCGCGTGGGTCTCGGCGTGCGCGTGGCTGACCAAGTCGCCCGAGCGGCGCCAGTCGCTGCTGGGCGCGTGTGCAACGTCCATGGCGAGCGGCACGTCGTCCGCCGCGTCCGAGGCGAGCACAACAACAACGGCAACGACCACGACAACAACGACGGCAACGACCCGCCTCACGCGCGGGGCGCTCAAGAAGATCACCGACTCGAGCGCGACGGACGCGGGCGAGCAGACGCTACTACAGCAGTACGCGACTTTCCAGCACGGACTGGCGACGCCGCGGTCCAAGCGGCGCCGCGTGAGCAGTAGCACGAGCGAGTCGACGACCGAAAACGACGACGCCGCTTCTGGGGAGCAAGAGAACCAGGCGCCACGCACGCCGAAGATCGGAAAGAGCGCGATGGCGGTAGTGGACGCGTCTGCCAAGACGGCGACGCGGCCCAGCGATGGTGACGGCGACAACTCGAAAGCCGCGAGCGGTTCAGCGGCGGTGGAGCAAGAGGACATGGCGTCCGCTGCGACCACTGCGACAGCGATGCCGACGGTGGCGGAGATTGCACTTGCGCAGGACGAAAAGAAGCTTGAGGGCGCGCCGGAAGGAGAGCTCTTTGTCGTGACGGTGCTGAACAGCAACGAGATCGAGGCGGCGAGCGACGTGGAAGCTGAGATCGCGGCGGTCAAGGACGTGCTCGCGGTCAAGGCTGCGACTGCGGTTGGCGATGAGGCGAAAGACGAGGCAGAGCTGTCGTGGGCCAAAGAGTACGCTGCGCTGGACTCGTTGCGCCGGCTTGCGATCCACCACCGCGAGCAGCTCAGTGCGCTGCTCAAGGAGACCGACGGCCGGGTCATGACCCAGTTGGTGTGCCCCGCCGCCATGAACCTGCGGTCGGCGATGGTGCGCAATGCACTGCTCTGCATCCAGGACCTCGTTGTCGCGGCCAAGCAAGACAGTGAGCAGTTTTACGGTGCGTTGTATTCTGGCGTGCGTGTGGCCGGGAGTCGAGCTTATCCGGTTGACTTGTTATTCTAGGCGAAGTTGTGGCGGTGCTGCTCCAACGCACAGCAAACGAAAAGCAATTTATTCGGGACCTCGCGCGCGATGCATTAGCGATTTGTGTGGAATCAAATCCGAGTGAGAAGCTGCTGACCGAGCTGCTGCGGATAAGCACAACGGAGAAGAATGCCCAGATCGTCAGCGTTGTACGTCTCTCTATGAAAACTGGGCCGAGTGGCGGTGTTGCTGATATTTTTGCTTTGCGATCCGACGTCGCCATAGGCTGGCTTGTATACCCAGAAATGTATTGGCCGCATGGACAAGACTAAGCTCAAAGCGTTTGTGCTGACGACCCACGAGAACTTTATGGAAGAGATGAGTGCGTTTCTCAACTGTAAAGTCGTCGAGTGCAAGGCGGCAGCGCGGCGGACGCTCCAGTTTGTGCGGAGACACATTGGGGTAAGGCACTGAAGACCATTCATAGAAGATATCGCAAGGAGCTCACCAGTCGCACTGTAAATCGCAGGAGAACGAGTTCACAACCCTCGCCAAGGCCAAGCTTGAAGGCACCGCCCAATTTGAGGTGCTCAAAGCGTCCGAGGAGAAGAAAGTGCTAGCAAAGAGTGGGGTGCCGAAGCTCAGCATGCGCGAACGTATGCTCCAGATGAAGAAGCAGCAAGCAGTGGATCAAGCTTCGTCGTCTGCCGCGGCGACCGACGACGTAGTCGTGCTAGTGCCCGACGCGAGGCGATAGCATTGCATGGTAAGTAGTATCCATGGCCGAAGGCAGAAGACCGCCGAACGTCAGTGAAAGAAGATGCCCCACACGTCATACTCCGCGGCGCCTGTGATTCCGTTGCTGTGAGCTTGCGTGTTATAAGGATTTAATTAACTGTGGGCAACGAAGCGAAGCGTTCAAGATATAATCAGTATTTGTGTCAAGCGGACCGTGCCCCGACTGGTGAGCGCAGAACTTTCAATCTACTCGCTCGCTTCATCAAGGCCGTGGCGCATCTGCTCGCGCAAAAACTCGACGAGGTCGACGCCCGCAAGCAGAAACCGGCGCGCAAAGGCCGCGTCCACACGCACGTCTGCCGTGAGCGGCGGCATGACAATCTCGCACTCGGTCTTGCGCGTCTCGCTCACAAACCCGTCCCGCGCGTCGGGCTTGGGCACGGCAAACTCGACAACTTGGAGCACGCGCAGCTCGACGCCGTCGTGTGGGCTCTGGTACTTCGTGCAGCGCATGTGGCGCACGTTCACAATCTCGCAGAGCTCAATGCCCTCGTCCAGCAGCTCACTGCTCACGCGCACGCGCGGTACATGGTCACCAGAACGCGGGGCTAGGAACGTGAGCACGCCGTGGCCGTTAGGCGCCTTGGCGCACGCGCGCTCGAGCGTCTGCGGCAGCGGGTCCGACGACGGCACGTCCTCACTGCCCGAGACGTACAGCCGCACGTCGGGCGTCGCGTCCATGCGCGAGCGGTCGGCGACCAGCTCCTGGCGCATCTTGATCGTCGCGCTGAGCCAGCGACTCGCGCGCGTCTTGACCTTGACGAGCTGTAGCTGTGGCGTGAGTCGCACGTTGAACTCGAAGCCGTCACGCACGATCGAGACCTGAAACGACTCGTTCTTGGCCACGACGCGCATGTGCTTACACTTGGCGGCGAAGTCGTGGAGATGGTGGGCGGCGTGCGGAGCGATCATGGGGTAAAACGAGTGCGCGACGCCGCGGTCGCGGCTCGTCATGGCCGTCGCCTTGTCCAGCGAGAGCGGTAGCCTCGTGTCGTATGTGCGGATCTCATCCTTGTCTTTTTCGTTATTTCTGCCATCACCGACTTCTCCATCTCCATCTCTATCTCCACCGCCTCCGCCAGCTCCTCCAGCTCCTCCGCCTCCTCGTCCCCAGTCGTCCGAGTCTTCTTCTCCGCTAGTCTTCTTGTTCGGCTGCCACACGACTTCTTCGTCGGTATCTTCAGCGGCATCGTGCTTCTTCTCGTCCCGATCTCGTTTCCGCGCCATGAGCACCGACTCGTACAGCTCTCGCGCCTCGCGGCCACGCTCAAACTCGCGCTCGAGCATCTCGATCGTCGCAAGCGAGATTGATTCTTCGTGGAACGACCAGGGCAAATTGATGAGGTAGTGGTGGCCAAACCGCACGATGGCCTTGGACCGCGCGACGCCCGGATTGAGCTTTTCAAAGTGCGTGAGCTTGACCATTTGCCGCATAAACTTGATCGCGAACGACCCGATCGCGTGCTCGAGCCACTGCTTGCCGCTCGAAAAGCTCACAAGATGCGCCTGGTGGAGCTCGAGAGTTTCGTGCTGCGCGTGGCGCGCGGCGAAGTACCGCTGAAACCCCAGCTTCTCGGTCTGCTGCATCGCGCCCTCCAGCAGCAGCAGGGTGCAGCCCGAGCGATGGATGTTTTCTGTGGGCCGGTGCATTTGCGGCGCGCCAAGCTGCTCTTCAATCCTCTCAATCTTTTGCTCAATTCGTTGGACGGATTCGCCGTCGCCCGTCACGTCAGCCACGTACAAGTCCGCCCGCAACGCGTTGGGATGGTGCGCAAACGCCAGCGTCGCGTGCGCATGGTTTACGCCAGACTCGCTCAAGATCTTGGCCGCGAAGAACTCGGGCGATCGGTGGACATGCTTGCTGAGCGCGCGACTCAGCGTGATGCGGCGGCGGTGGTCAGGCTGGTGTTTCAGCAGCGACGCGAGGTCGCCGTTCGATACGATCAGTTGGTGGTGCGCAACATAGCACTGCTCGCGGAAGATCTCCACGTGCTCGGCCGTCAGCGTCGTGTTGTTCTGCGGATCGAGCGGATCCACAAATCCAAATGCGCTCGGTGGGGTCGCGAGATCGCCAAAGTACCGAAAGAAGGCGAGCATGACTCTCGCGGCGGTCGGCTCGTGAGACGAGCGAATCGAGCGTTGCAGCAGGTTGGACCAGAACGAGTTCTCAATCTCCGTGTCGGTAAGAGCCAGATCGCGCGAGTCGGGGCATTCAAGCGGCTCGACAAATTCGTGCTTGATACAGAAATCCAGAAACAGCCAGAGAAACCCCACGGGTAAGACCATGCTGCGTCCGTTGCCGCTTCCGTCGAGGCAGCGACGCCGAATGAGCGACGCCGCCTTACCCCACTTGATGAGAAAATAGGCTGCCGGCCAGAAGAACGTGTACTCGACCATGTACGCTCGGAACCACGCCGTCTTGATCGGTCCATTGCGTGCTGATGATATCTCGACCGTCCACACTTCATCGAGCGACACCGAGAGCACGGGCACGTGGGTGCGCTCGCGCAGTTGCACGCTTGCGAGGCCGTTGCCGGCAGACGTTGCAAACTGCGCGAGCTCTCGTAGCTGCGCCGTCGTGGAGATGCTCGGCAGCACAATGTCCAAATCCGACTGCGCCTCAAACGTCAGCAGCGCTGACGACCCGAAGAGTATGCAGCCGACGTCTTGGTCGTCGAAATGAGGATTAAGGGCGAGTCGCAGGGCCGCCACGGCCTGCAGACGCTCATGATACGCCGTCAGCAGTGCACTGAAGCGCTCTTCCATCTCGCTCAAGATACTGAGCTGCAGTTGGCTGGTGACAAGCGCTAGAGCTGCCGAGATGGCCAAGTCTCCTGTAGGCGCCTGTGGGACTTCTCGAGCCGAATCCGAATTGGAGCGAGTGCTCTTGTTCGTGATGAGCAAGTTGGCAAGAATCCACGGGAAGCTGAGCAGCCGGTCGTCGCTGGGATCTCTGTACGCGACGGCGTACCACGCAGCAGCCACGCGACGCCGCACGTGCTCGGATCTCCCATTGTACGCCCTGTCGAAATGGTCACGAAAGGTGCGCTGAATGCTGTAAAAAACATCGCGCGACCGCTCGCCGAAACGGAAGTAGTCGGCCCTGTACTCACTCGCCATCTCGATGATCATGCCCGTCGCCAGTTCGGCCTCGCTGAGGGCCCCGCACGATTGCAGCACCATGCGAACGGCGAGCTTGTACTGGTTATAGATGACACGCGCCACGCGAAGATGCTTCAGGTACCCGTCCGTGAGGTACGACTCATCCACATCGTTGGCGCACGCACCTCCAAAGTTTGGGGCCGTGTGCATCAGTAGCGCCAGCGCGCGGCGGTACATTTTGCCCAACGCTTTTTGAGACTTGTAACTTCCCTTCTCCTTGTTCTGCAGGAAGTCGGGGTACTTGTGGGGCATCAACTTTTGCACGATCTTGAGAAAGGCGGGATTCTTGCAGCAGTCGACTTCACGAGAGCAAATGTCGGCGAGCACCAGAGCATCTCTGGCAAGGCAGCCTTCGGGCGAGATGTCGCTCACGGCCATGTGGGCGTTCGAGGCCATACCGAGAATGTCGTGTTCGAGAGCAAAGAGGTAAAAATCGACGAGCCGGGGCACATCGACGAGCTGGTCCTCTTTCGGTGTATCATCCACCTCGACCAGCGTCATGGCTTCAACGATGTTTTCACGCGGTGGGATGAGACGTTCGTCCCAAATGACTGTATACACGTCGCCGTCCAAGTCGCCGCCCGTGCATTCGTCTGGATGTGGTCGTGGCCCACGCGTCGGAAAGACAATACAGTCGCGAAGCTGACTCAGTGCAGCAGGTACGTCTTGGCTGCCAACACACCTCAATACACGTAGGTCGCCAGGATGGTGGCAAGGACTCCGGTGCACGAGCACATCAATATCGGCCAAGACGATCACTCGCTCGAGATCCGTGTCCCCACTCGGGTCGCGCTCGGTGTACTGCACAAACACTTCGCCGTAGTTAAGTGTCCCCGTAAAGTCAGCGACGCCCATGAGCGCTCGCCCCTTGGTGACCGGAATACGCGCGCGTAGCACCGTGTTGGTGAGCTTGTACTGGTAGATCGCGTGAACGATGCGTCGATGGTACGGATCGATCCTCAACGGATCACTTGGCAGGATGTTGTACAAGACATCCATCCACCAGTTCTGATCGGGTGGCACGGCCCCGCGAACTTCCTGGAGACCAAGCGGGTCGGAGACTACCATGGTCGACAGCGACAGCATGAATTCGTCCTGAAGATTCAGGAACACCGCATCGTCAATGCCCAAATCGCTCAGAATGAGAATGCTCTGGCGACTCAAGTACGCGACCGAGTGCGCACTGGCAACAGCTACGATCTCGAGCTTGTTGTGGGGCGACTTGAACTTGACTTGACTTTTGCGAAGTCTAATGCCGCGATCTCCGTCTTCCGGTTCATCTTCAACACCGAAGTCAGGTGCTTTGGGCATAAAATCCGACACCACCAGAACCCCCTTTGCACCTGCCAGACGAATCTGAAAGGCAGCGGGGACGGGACTGATGCGAAGCGCACGCGCGACTTTGTGGGCAGCACTCGTAGTGATCTCTCCACATCCGTCCGTGAATGTATATTTGCCGGAGACGTCTTTGATGTCTTTCTTGGGGGTCAGCAACACTTCAGGATGAACAGAGATGCTCTCCTGGGTGGACGAAAACGCCTGGCCAAGACGCTTGAGGTACTTTGCTGGTGACAAGATCTTGTGGAGATCCCCCATCCAGAGACGGACTTCATCTGGGTCCAGCACCGTGAAGACGCAGTTGGCATTGCGTAGCTGACTCAACGAGCAGCCCAAAAACTGGAAATGGAAATCCCCGACGTGGATCCCGTTCAGCATCACATCTCGTACACGCCCCGCAAGTGCTTCATCAGAGAAGTCGAGGCGCTCGCGGTTTTCGTCGCGAAAATACACGTACAGAAAATTCTCCGAGTCGAAATGACGGAACACGCGATTGGGCGGTGCAATCTCGGGTCGCTCAAATAAAATGCGCGTTGGAGTGACGATCGCTTTCAAAATCAGCCGTTGCTGAAGCTTTGCTAGTCCCTTGAGAGCTGGGTACTGCGTTTCGATGTACGATCGGAACTCGCGGACGAGCTCTTCTTCAGTCGTCGCATTCGGTTCGAATCGGATCATGACCTGCACTCGAAGTGCATCGTTGTCGATCTTCCGCACCATCTCGACAATTCTAGTTGGCACGTAGCCACCAAAGGCAAAGCACCAGGTTGACATCAGAGATAGCCTTGCGTAGGATATCATCGTGGGCTCGCTTATCACCTCACGCGTGGATGCCACCATAGAGGAGAGCGACCATTCCTCTTCAGTTAGGTCGGCTGCATCCATTTTCGTATCCCGCACCTCGAGTCCTTGATCAATGAGCTGCTGTCGCAAGCTGGATATACCGACGGGAGAGGACGAGATCACGTCCATTGCAAACGTCAATGGCACCAAGTGAAAGCTGCGGCAGTCACGAGACGAGTTGTGCACCCACCAGATCTTTGGCGGATTGCGAAAAGTCAAGTAGAGAACCCACTCGGTGGCTGACTTGGTCTCGATCCACACTGTGCGGTCGTGGACAGACAAAAGATCAAACTCGTACCGCTGATAATCGCCATCTTCCAGCACCAGTGAACTTGCCCACTTGGTCAATTTCGCTGCGCTGAAGCGAAACTCCTCCAAGTTAACGAACGCGTTCTGTCGAACGAACCGCCCACGACGCACGCTTTCGCACCAAACAGAAGTGTCGCTTGGTTCTTCTACCAGAACACCGTTGATGACTTGAGCAGGATCTACGCCTCTTGAAACCACTGAGGGTGCCGCGATCATTTGGATCCAGAACGAGCAAGCGCTTGCCGAAGATTTGTCGCTATCTCGGCCTGAGATACGAAATGTGAGACGCTGGCACAGCTCGTGGTATAACGCATTGAAATCGCTGGTATTCCCGTTGAGTTCAGACGCCTCGACCGCGACCAAGCCGAGAGACGTGTCAGCCTGACTAACGTCCACGCATCCACAGTCATCGATGGCTCGAATCACTGCCATCAAGTCGGTCTGCTGCTGCGTGCGAGGATCGGAAGCCAAGATTCCAAACATGATGCACAGCTTCGTGTCCATCTCCGACCAGTCGATCTCTGGCTGATCAGGTGGATGCGACGGCATCGATCTCGGCTCCTCACAACGCTCGTATGACTCACACATTGCGAGCTCGTCCATCAGCAGACGCGTCACTGACTTTGACTCCATCGTGTTTGCTTCGATTCGTGCCATTTCGAGCATTTCGACTTCGTTTTGAATCATCGCTTCCAGCTTGTTCCGCTTGGTGTCGCTGCACATGATCACAAACCGGCCTTTCGACTGACGAGCTCGTCCTCGACTTTGAACAAGACTTGTCATTCCGACGACTCCGTCAAACCGAATGACGAGTGAACACTCGGGTACGTCAAGTCCTTCTTCTAGAACACTGGTCGCCACCAACATCCGAATACGTCCCTGACGGAAACGCTCGAGCGTGGGTCGTTGCTCTTCTTCCCATGTCATCCCTTCGTACGAGTTGTGCCCGATAAATCGAGTTGGGTTTAACTGCGCCAAGATAGGAACCTTGCCCATTACCTCTGCCAGCCATACGGCCGTCTTGCGGCGCCGCACAAACACAATCGCCCGCGAGTTCCTGTCGAAATTGGACTCTTCAACAATAGTCGCAACTGCTTGTACCTTGGACGACACGTCATCTCGCCACGTTCCCGTTGCAGGATACGCCAGCAGGCTGTCGAGAACGGGGCCAAACTGTTGCTCGTAATGTGGTTTGATCAATACGAACAGCTGAGGTTCGGTTTCTTGGATGCGGATGAAATACTCTCGGAGCACGTTGGCCAAGTTGGTTGAGCTGTGAATGGGCATTTGCGGGAGCACCATCAGAATCCGCCGCATGTGCACAAGTACACTGGCAATGTCGGCACGGTAGTCTTCGTGAGTGGGGCTTGCGCCACACAGCCGTGGCTCCAGCTTGCGTAGTTTACCGCACAGCACGAAAATGTCCTCACTGCAATCGCTGTCGTCACCATTCACACGAAAACTCAAGCCGTCCAATCGAAGCTGTGCGCCGTTCTCCGAGAGAGAACACAGTACGTTGCTCACAGCGCTAATGTGTTGGTAGATAGCAAGCTGAAGTTGCCTGGCAGGAAGCTCCTGATCGACAGTGGTGAAATCCACCTGCTTGAAGGCGGAGCCGAGCTGCCGCAAGCTGTCGACGATCGTGGGAGTATTGAGCTTGGCATTGTACGCGCGACACAACCCATGCACTACGCTGTTGGTTGTCATGGACGACGGTTTTACTTGCTGTCCAAACGGAGAAGCTGTGAGCGCGACAATCCGTGGTCTGCGCTCCATCTCCATTGCTGCTACGCGTTTGAGAACGTCACAGTTCGGGTCTTCCCCAGTCGCGTGGTGGGCTTCATCAAAGACGAGCACGCAAAAATGGTCCAGTGCGACTTCGGAATTAGAGAGCATGTTCTCAAAGAACTGCGGTGTCGCAACCAATGCATCTGCTCGTGCGACCTTCTGTCGTCGTTTTCTTCGGTCGTTGGCGTCCGCATGTTGCCCCGAGAGCTCAATCACGTTCAAGTCAGACTCCCGCCGAAGGTAGCTCGCTTGTTGGCTCACCAGTGGGCCGGTCGGGACGAGAAATGCCACTTTGCGGTTTGGATTCAACATCTTAAACGCTGAGATGACACGGACAGCGACGAGCGTCTTACCACATCCCGTTGGGAGATAGATGATCGAGTTCTCTTGCAATGCATCCAGCACCAGTTCCAATTGGTAGTCGCGTAACGTGGAGAGTTTGGACTGCTGCGTGGCTTGCGAAAACTGCTCACGAATACTGTCCGCTGTCGGCCACACCATCGGCGCGGCAGGCGTCCCTCTCGTCTTCGTTCTCTTCGGAGTGCGCTTCGCCTCGCGCCAATTGTCTTCAGTCTCACTTTCATCAGTCGTCTCGCCAGACGACGTGGGGTTTCGCACGCACAGGTCCACATTCTTTTCTCGCAGCAGATCGAGCAAACGCGCATACTTCTTAAAGACGACGCGCTCCGACCCGGCCGTTGTGCCGTCCGCGGACTGAATCGACACCAGGCACACGCACGCTTTCGAGTCGAAGAGATGCTCGGACCGTGCCCAGCCTGTCATCACCAGCTCCGTGCCGATCTTGATTTGACACGTCGGGCAACTCAAAGTAAACGGTGCGTGTGCGAGCTTGCTGGCGTTCGATTGCGGTATCTTCGTGAACGAGACCGCTTGCGGATGCGTCTTCGACCGCAGCGTGCGCTCCACCGCCGCGTCGCTCTCTTGGATCTCTTCAAAGTGGTGGCGTCGAAGCCCCAGATGAACGGACCGCTCGTTCTCCTGCAGAAACTCGAGGTGGCCGTGGTCGACCAGCTGCGACTCGCATCGCACGCAGTGCAGGGCCCACGACGGCGCCGATGCTGGCGGTGGTGCTGCCATGGCCGAGCTCTTGTTGGTCTGATGGCTTCACGACGAGAGGAGACCATCAAGAGAAAGTCGCTGGGCAACGTATCAAAGGGAATGGTACATATCTGCCGTGTTTCATCCAGTTACGAACCTCCAAAATATCCTCAGGATACGCGCGTTGCCGCGAACTTCAACCTGTCAGAATCTGTTCACAGAACGCGCATGCAACCTCTGGAAATGAATGTGGCCCTTCACAATGCGCGACTGGCGTAATTCGTCGCCAACGACTGGGTGAGCAGCGGGTTCTCGTACGAGGCCACGCAAGAAGTCGCAAAGCTGTCACCACGGTATGGAGATTCCCGCTCACTCTGGCTGGTTGCGGCATCCACGGAGTCATTGACAACCAGCTCAGCCTCAAGTGTCGCTTCTGTCGTCGTTTCCATTGCCGAGTCAAACTCCGCATCTGAGACGGTCGAGTTCAGCTCTGCTGGTATGGCCTGGCCGTGCTGTTCACCTTGGCGCTGCCGCCGTCGTCTTGGGTTGATGCGTACTCCGCTGATCTTGATTGTTGGTCCCATGCTCCCTACAGCAACCGCAAAAGCAAGGTGAGTCGAGACGAGATGGAGCGATAGCACACTTGTACCAATAAACTCACCAGGTTCGAGCGGATTGCACGCTGTGTTCGACGATCCGGCCACTCCATCGAAGCCGTCGAGGCACTCACCACACACATTCGCAATATGCGTGCAAGGGTGTCTTCCCATCGCGGCACATGTTGGCGACGTTTCACACTCGACGCTCTCCAAGACCTCGGCCGGGAGGCCATGAGTTGTCGCGGTGACAGGGAAAGATGTCCACTCGCCAATGACTCCTCCGCTCTCGAACGTTTCGAGGCGCAGGTACACGTCGTAGGTCGTGCGACCCTGAAGTCTGTCAACGATGAAGCTGGTTGCGTTCGATCCGACAAGATTAACATGGCCGACCGCCGTGATGGCGCTTCGAGTGAAGCGCTGCCGATGACGAAGCGCAGCGAAGTGGATGTGGGCTCCTTCGTCGTGGTTCAATCCGATATCAACGGTCAGCGCGTCCACTCGGGCATCCGTTGGGCGAACGCTCACGTTAAGCGGCACGGGTGGCTCGCGGTGCGATCGAACGCCGTGATGGGTTGCAACGGTTCCAAAGACTCCGTCGCTGTCGGGCGTCTCCGTCACCAAAAAGACCGTGTAGTTGGTGCCAGGAAACGGCACGCTGACATTGATTTCGCGCCAACCATCGTCCCCGCTAGTGCCTTTCCCATCGATTGCGAGTGATGTGCGCCCGACAAAGCGATCGTCCATGGCCAAGCGATTGCCGAATGCGTCACTTCCCGAGGCAACTCCGGATGTCAATGTCCGCGGAGCTGTCGTAATCACAGAAATGTGCACCAAACACGGCATGCCTTCTTCCGCTCGAAAGCCTACGCTTAGGCTGTCTGTTCTTCCTGGTGTTGGATAGGCCGTGTGCGCGAGAAGCATCGGTGGCGTTGCAAACGTGGACACGCTCAAGAACGACGCCACCTCGCCGTACACCCCACTGTTGTCTGCGGTCTCGACAACAACGTACACATCGTACGACGTGCCCGCGACGAGGTACTCGATCACCTCCACGTGCGTTCGATGTCCGTGCTCCATCTGGACTGATCGTCGTTGCCGAACCACATCTCGGCCGTAACCGTGGAACTTGGCGTCGCGCTGACCGGGGAGCGCCTTGGCACTGATGTTGTACGGCGATGTGACATTCAATTCTGCGTTACCGGAATTACCGAGCATATAGTGGACTTCACCTGGGTACTCGAGTTCCACGACCATGAGCAGTTCCGTCGTCGACCCCTTACGCGGTTGTACCTGTAGCTGCTTGAAGCGAGGCGCCAAGGGGAATGTGGTGACGCGAGCGATCTCAAACCTCTCGCTCACAACACCGCTGCTATTGTACGTCTCGGTGGCTATCAGTACTTGGTACGTCGTGTTTGGTAGCAAGACGCCATCACCGACAATCACTTCCTCAATCGAGCTACCCTTTGGCTCATTGGCTCGGTGGTGACGGTGGTGGTGGTGGTGATGATGGTGACCGGAACTGCTCCGCTCGGTCATATTGACTTCCACGCGCCTGTACAGCAACGGATGCTCACACTGATGTGAACCTTCGAGTCGTTCCGTCTCCACGGTCACCAGGTCGCTGGAAGACGGCAATAGAATTTGGGGCGAGAGTGCTGGGCAGCCGTCGTTCACAACAAGCAGATGCAGAATGACCTCTTCTCTCGATGCA
Source organism: Pythium aristosporum (assembly GCA_023337755.1). Lineage (NCBI taxonomy): Eukaryota > Oomycota > Peronosporomycetes > Pythiales > Pythiaceae > Pythium > Pythium aristosporum. The sequence goes on from JAADXL010000181.1 coordinate 16,413, forward strand.
CATGCGACGTCGATGGTCACAGTGATACTGCTTGTGTTGCCATACGTTGCCATAGCTTCGTAGCGCTTTATTCGCGGTGCCTGTTCGAAGGTGGTGACTTCAATCGCTTGGACTTCCGGGTTGCGTGTGTTTGTCTCATTCGGTCGATGCTTGTGAGGGTTGACTTTCGTGAAGACACCACTGCTATGAGCTGTCTCGTAGGCGAAGAAGAAGTAGTAGCGGTGGTTGTCTTTCAGCCCAGTCACAGTACGTTCGACCACGACGAATGAGTCGTTCTCGAACGCAATAGAGCCCAAAACACCAGCTGCAACTACGTTGCCCCGACCAGGAACTGCCATCTTGAAGGGAGAGACCGTACGATCATGACGATGGTGGTGGGCGTGTGGTGCAACTGGATTATGAGACAACTCCGGCCGTCCTTCATGCCCATCAATGAGAATTAAGTACGGTACGCGACCTGCCGCACGTTCAAGACGACGAATACTTGCTTCAGTGTCCCCGCCTCCCCCACTATCTTCCTCAACGTCTTCCATTAGCTTCGATATTGCGAGTTCAACACGCACAGCATCCTTCGTGCCTGCGACCGGATGCACGTGCACTTCATCGAATGTCATCGACTGGTTCGAATAGTCGGCGTGAGTAGAGACCCGATGACACGTGAGTGGTGCGAAGATCCCGTCACTTGCAGACGTTTCTGGGGCGAGGCACACGTCAAAAATGGCATTTGGAGGGAGCTTCTGCACCTTCTTCTCGATCACCTTCATTTTGAACACGTCATCCCTGGATACTGATATGGTCCCGTTTTCCCAAACGCCTTCTCCCAGTTCTTCAAGCGACGCGTCCTTCACTGCCCGAGGTGTCAGTTGAGACAAATCGTATACGCTTGCCGGTGGTGGCCAACGAGGTATCTTCACAAATTCCGTCGACTTCTCCGTCGAATTCTTGTTCTCATTCATTCGGGCATGGGCCTCAGCAGCTATTTCCTGTTCCTCAATACGCCTCTGCTCTTGTTCCTCGAACGCATCCGTTGTGCGATCTCGTACGATTCCTCGGAAAAAGATTGCGTAGTGGACTTCTCCGAGTTTATCCAGCCGAAATTGAATCGCCAAGTCCGTGCTTGAGCCAGCGACCGGTCCGACGAAGAAAGAAGTCGGCTCAAATTGTGGTGGCAGATCGTGGGTTGCCACGAGTATCGGTGCAGGGAAGCCGCCGAACACGCCATTGCTTTCTAACGTCTCTGTTGTGAGCGACAAGTGATACGTTGTCGCCGCGCGAAGAGCTTCGATCGTGAAGTTGTTAGCGAACACCAACGGCTCCATCGGCTGGGTGTCATTTGTACCGTTCTTGATCTCCATACCCATGTCTTTGGCCTCGATGACGAAGCTTCCACGCAAGACGTGCGGGTCCTCCATCATTCCTGATGATTTACCCTTGATGGTGATCGGATCAGCAAAGTCGGTGTCGGTGAGCTGGTAGTGAATGATCCCTGGGCGAGAAACATTGACAGTAACCACAACACTGTCTGTGCGGCTAGATGTCGCATCCGCAACAGCTCTTACGATGACTGGTGCCACGTCGTGAGTAGTCGTGTTCACGCGCATTGGTGTACCATACACACCACTGGAGACAGCGGCTCCGTCACCAATCTTGAGACTTGTCTCCGTAACGGCATGTATCGAGTACGAGATATTGCTTTGGAGCCCGTCAGTGATCATGATCACACCTCCGCTTGTCACAAGAGCTTGGCCGCGCTTCACTGCACTTCTTGAAGTCAAGCGTGGAGATGAATCAGCCTGGGATAAATGAGCATGGCTTTTGCGATGCGGGTCAGAATTGGAGCGACCAGAAATATGGTGGCGAGCATGCTGCTGAGCTTGATTCATCGCGTTGTTCTCGCGAGCTGCATCGTCGATAATCGCCTCTACTGAGAGCGGCTCCGCTTCACTGGCGCTCACATTATAGCCGTTCCCTTCCTTGAATTGATCCTCAACAATCACGTAATGAACCAATCCGGGTTCGCTGATCTCAATGCGAAGCCGGATTGCGTCCACCCGAGCATCAACAGCATGTGCCTCCATCGCATCGATCGTTGGTGCCTGGCGAAGTGTCTCCACAGCCATCTTGCTCGTTCGCTCGCTTCGAACTCCGTTTCGAAGGTGACTCTCCGCAAAGAGTGACACTTCGTACCTCGTGTCTTCAGTGACGTTGCCGATTCGGTACAAGAAATCGGATGCTTGGGACGATTGAGACATCCGCTCAAGTTCGTCTCGTGGTACTTCGCGACAGTTTTCTTCATCTTCGTCATCTCTTGCCCAGCACGCGAATAAAATGTCCACAGGCTTCGTCATGCTCACTAGGACATCAATGCTCGATACGCTGCCAAAGGTTGGCTGGACGGCAGTAACAGTAATCTCTGAAGCATTCTCGTTCGTTGTCGCTTCGAGAAGCTTTTCAAACGGCTCTCCGTAGACGCCGAAACTACCGATGGTCTCGGGTATTACGACAATTGAGTAGGGTGTGTTGTCGTGTAGCTCGTCGATGAGAAATGTTTTCACTGCTGTCGACCCGTTTGCGCTGGCTTCCGTGGCTTCAGCAACTCCCGTCCGATACTGCTGAGCGTTACCTTGAAGCACTTGCACGATCTCATCGACGCTTCTAGCATGCTGCAGCGAATTGCGGAACTGCATCGATGCGGAACGCGAAGCCAGTACGTAGTGGACATTTCCGGGGCGCTTCAACTCAACGTCAACTCGTAGTGCGTGGACTGTGCCATTCGCGGACTGTACATCAGCCTCCAGGATCTTGGGAGCTTTTGCGTGCGTTTGACAGTTCTCGATGCGCTGGGTCTTGCTGACTACTCCGTGGCTGTTACGCGTTTCCACCCGTAACGAGATGTTGTGGTGTGTATCTGGATGGAGACCATCAATCGAACGGTGGAGCACAAAGTTGGCAGCGTCTCGAACCAGATTGTCGACGCTCTCAAATGCCTCGACTGCAAATGAGCCGTGACGACTTGCCACAGGGGTGCCGTTGGCCGCGTTCTCGAATACGTCGTAAGTCACGTCGTACTGGAAGCGCTGCAGGACCGATGGCGTTGCCCGTCCCACCTCTTCTGGACTGAACTGCAAACGAATGTGGATGTCAACACTGCTTGAGCTGGCTTTCGTGGGCAAGCATATCACGTCTACAACATCGGGCGCCGACGCGTGGGTCTGGACGGCACGTTCTTGGCGAATCAGCTTACTGAACACGGCGCCGAGACCTGGTGCTTCGGTGACGACGAACAGGTCGTACTCGGTCACTGGTGCCAAGCCTTTTACGACGGTCTGTGTCGACAGCAAATCCCATCGGAAGCGCTTTTCAGTCGTGAAGATGGCGCCCATGTCATGGTCGTTGCGAGCCACCACGTCCTCAGCCGTCAGGCTGTCTCGATCATCTCGGGTGGACGGAACCAAGGCCAAATGGACGAGCCCTGGTGACGCGAGCGTGAGCTCCACCGTTACCGACGTCGCTGACGCATTGGTCGCAGATGCGACTGTTGATACAATGTCGGGGCAGACTGGATGTGTCACTGTCCCCATGACTGAAAACACTGGGCCGTACACGCCGTTGCTGTTGGGAACCTCGGCCACGAAGTACACGTCGTAGCTCGTATTCGCCTCGAGACCGTCGAGCAAGCGTTCGACCTTCTGCGCTCTATGGACAGCGACCGTGCTCGCTTGCACGACGCGTTGTTCCGGGGACGCAGACGTTTCCTTCACGGCGCCGTCCTCTCGTACAGTTGTCGTCGGCTGGGCGGCAACTTTGATCGCGGCCGCGTCGAGCGGCGCGTGGCCCGACCGCACGGCCGCATAGTGCAGGTCCGCTGCGTCCGTCACGTACGTGGTGAGCATGAGCGAGTGTGCAGACCCTTTCGTTGGCGCCACAAAGCTGGAGGAACGGCGGACTAGGTAACAAGAATCAATCGGTAAGTTATTATGCGCCTTCCCCGCCCAGTGCGAATCGCATGACGCACTGGTGTTCCCATCGCCCCACCCGACCAGCGTCGCCAGCGCCAGCAGCAGCACCGCCGCTCTCACGCCGAGCCGCATGCGTCCTTCTTCTTTGTTTCCTGGGGAAGGCAACAAATGACGCTTCGCGCGGATCGCGATCCAAGCGAGCCGAAATCTTTCCATGGAATTGGGAATATAACGGACGGACGCGGGTAAATTACGCAAATATGACACGGGTCGGGTTCAGAAAGTCAACCCGGACCGTAGCCCGTTTAGGCTGTGTACCCTTTGGATCACTGCGGGCAAGATTCAGATCCGCTGCATGGCAATGCGCGTCGCCAGTCCGCGGCCGCGCCCGGCCACGGCCACGGCCACGGCTCCTGCGCCGCCCACGGCGCTCTCCGACATGGCGCCGATCGTCGAGGATCTCGCGCTCGAAGCCGTGGACGCCGGGGTGGCGCGCGTGTCGTTTGCTGTCCCTGCGGACGAAGGCGTGGCGGAGAAGCAGCTCAAGCCGCCGCGGCTGACGCGCGCTGAGAGTGAGGACTTCGCGCACGCCGAGCCGCCCGTGCTGGTTGCTGCGGACGGGGTGCTAGTGCCGTTGGACGCCTCTGCTGCCGAACTGGACGTGGTGGCGGCGGTCGATGCAGCCACAGAGGTGGTCGCGCCGAAAGTCTCGGTGGGCCCAAAGGATTTTGAGCTGCTCTGCGTGATTGGGCAGGGCGCCTTCGGCAAGGTTCGTTCTCACAGATATCTTCGCTACTCTGAAGACGGGAGACACTGACAGGCTTTTCCAGGTCGTGCAAGTGCGCCATAGTCTGACTCACGAGATCCTCGCCATGAAGGTGCGGGACGCGTCGCAATTGCTGGAGCGGGATCCCCATCTGACTCGGTACTCTCCGGTAGATCGTGTCCAAGAAGTACGTGGTCAAGCACAAGTCGGTGTCGTACTTGCAGGCCGAGCGCGACATCATGACGAAGATCAACCATCCGTTCCTCATCAACCTGCGATACGCGTTCCAGACGCCGTCCAATCTCTACCTCGTCATGCCGTTTGTTGCGGGCGGGGAGCTCTTTCAGCAACTGCATCGCGAGGGACTCCTGCTGGAGGTGCGATCGCCGCATTGGATGCAAAATGACACCCGCCCTTGTAAGCTCACAGTCTGTGGATCTCTTCACTTAGGATGCGGCACGTTTCTACGCGGCCGAGATGGTGCTGGCACTCGAGCATCTCCATGGCCACGGCATCATCCATCGCGATCTCAAGCCTGAAAACGTCCTCGTAGACGCCGATGGGCATATCCGCTTGACCGACTTTGGTCTGGCCAAGGAGATGATTAATGTGAGCTCCCGCTGGATCGATCAGCAGCTCAGAAACAATGGCGAGTGACTGATGTGCCATCGTTCTGGCTTGTTAGGAAGACGACTCGGCCACGACCATGTGCGGCACGCACGGTAAGGATATTTTATTCTGCGTGGTGGGTGGACTTTTCTGAAGACTAATGATGACTGTCCCCATTGTGGCTAACAGAGTACATGCCACCTGAGATGATCCGTGGCAAGGCGTACAACCATGCGGTCGACTGGTGGGCACTCGGTGCACTCATTTACGAGATGGTCACGGGGTACCCGCCTTTCCAGCACAAGAACCGCAAGAAGCTTCACCACAAGATCCTCAACGAGAAGCTCAGCTTGCCAAAGTGGCTCAGCTCCGACACGCACTCGATCCTCAAGCAGCTGCTGGAGCGCAACGTCGATAAGCGACTGGGCGCCGGCAAGTCGTCCATGTTCAAGGTGAAGGGCGTCCAGGCCATCAAGAACCACGCGTTTTTCCGTGGCATTGACTGGCACTTGCTGGCGCAGAAGAAACTGACGCCACCGATCGTGCCGTCGGTCAACGGCAGTGCCGACACGGCGTACTTCTCTGAAGAGTTCACGAAGATGCCAGTGGGGCGCCAAAGCCGAGGCAACAGTTTATCAGCCGACGATGTGGCTCCCTTTGCGCGGTTCTCTTTCGTCGCAAGTGACGCGCCAAGCTTTGCCAGCATCGTCGCGGGGACGGCGGCGACCACGACGCCTGCCGATGAAGATGGACAAGCCCCAACCATTCTCTCGCACTAAAGTTCTGTATTTTCTTTTATCCGCCTTGTATTTCGTAGCTGATAGAGAAGAGAGAAAAGATAGCGATCCCGTATTCCGCTCAAACCCACAACGCCTTTACGAGCAGCTCGCAGCCAGCAGCGAAATGTGCGCCTTCACGACCTTGGCCGTTTGCTCGACTGCCAAACGGTCTTCAGCCGCCGCGACCCAGTCACTGTATACAGAAAGCACTCCAGTCAGTCTCCCGTACCACAGCCTGCACCTATTTTCCACGTGACGTACCGTGAAACTTCGGCAGGCAGACCGTGCAGAGCCTTCATCTCCGCAACTGCCTTTTCAATGTCACCGGCCTTGAGCGCATAGTCGGCACGAGAGAAGATCGCGTCGGGCGCATCGCCCTCGATGGGACCGCCCGGAGGAATGAGGAGATACGAGAGTGCACCGCCGAAGAGCTGCCCCAAAAGACCACTGCCCTCGGGCACCATGGCCGCGCGACGCCCGACGGCTTTGACCGTCTTGAACCGCTCCTGGAGCTGGCCCACGGACGGCGCCCCGTCTTCAATCACGTGCTCGGGTAGCGTCTTGAGGGCGACATCGATGAATGGATCGTTGCGCGCAAACTCTCGCAACGCGCGAATCTAAAGGTATTGGTGATGTCGTGAGAGGAGACACTTGCGACCGTGGGAGGGTCAAAACAACGTACCTCGGTGCGAAGCGGTCCGGCCGCTTCAATGCGGTCCGACAGCGCCAGCGCGGCCATCGACGCCTTGTGGACTTGGTGGCTGAACGCCTCGTACGTGGAAGTGCGTTCCAGCACCGCGTTGAGCGCACGCAGTTGATTACGGTAGTTCTCCAGCTCCTACAATCGCACGCGTCAGCCACTGCCGTCATCACCATGCATTGCATACTCGACATCTCCGTACCTCGACACGCTGCTTGCGCTCATTCGCGAGCGTTGCCTGGAAGCTTTCCGACTTGGCCTTGAGCTGCTGAGCATACTTCTCCTCAATGGCCTTCTTGTCGGCCGCAAACTTCTCCTGCAGTGTTTTCTGATAGATGCGCACATGGTGTCAAGCACTCTGTGGATCCGCCATCAGTATTCATGTCCGTACCAGAATCGCCGTCTTTTCCTTCTGGACATTGCGCGAGAGATCTTCCGCGTACTGCTTCTTGAGCGTCTCCATCTCCTCTCGGGCCTTGCGGGTCGCAATCTCCTGCTGCAGACGAAGCTCGCGCCCGAGGAGCTCTGTGTGGAGAGCCTGTTGGCGGTCGAGGATGGTCGTACTCTGCACATGGGTTCGCATCATTCCACAGGTCAGAATTCTGGGATGGACACCCCACACGCTCAAGCGTCACACACCTTCTTCTTGGAGTCTTCCTCCATACGCCGCAAGGCCTCAACCATGCGCACGGCCTCCCACTTGGAGCGGTGCTTCATCTCTGTCGCTAGCTGCGCGACGCGAATCGCGAGGGCGTTCGAGTCGAGCTCCTGTATCAATACATCTGGCCTGTGAGATCCTTCCACCCATCTCTTCACCTCTGTAAGTTTGCACGCACTTGGATTCCGTTCAGGTAGTTCTTGTCCACATCAAAGGCCGCCTCCGCAGCCTCGGCCCGGAGCGTCTCGATGATCTCTTTCTGCTCGGACAAAAACACCAGCGTGAGACTCGCATCCAACACACACACATCCACTGCTCGCTGTACCGTCGTGGCCTGGATCTTCTGGTCGATCTTGTGGCTGAGCACAGCCGGCGATGCCTCATGGGCCAACGCGTTAAGCGCCTCACGCTCCTTCGAGACGGCATCGTCGACAACCTTCTCCACAAACGCCTTGGCCTCGTCGACCACTGTCTTGGCCTCGTCCACCACGGTCTTGGCCTCGTCCACTACGGCCTCGACTGCGGCGGCGACGGCGGCCACTGCAGGCGCCACCGCCGCCACCACGCGCTCTTCCTTCTTGACGACGGGAGTCTCCTTCTTCGGTTCCGGCTCTTTCACAGTCTTCGTCTCCTCCGCCTTCTTCCCAGCAGTCGGCTTTGCCGCCTTCTTCTCAGTAGCAGTGGGCTTCTTCTCAGTAGCTATGGGCTTCTTGTCTTCCTTGGGCTTGGCCGCCGCAGTCGGCTTTGGCGGCAGTGCCGCCGCCGGGTTCGCCTTGGAGATCAGCGCGCTGAGCTCCTCGGGCGTCTTGGACGGCTCCTTCGGCTTGGTCGGCTTGGCGACCACCGGCGGCTTCGTTGGCGCCGCCGGCTTCTTCGTCTTTTGCGTTTTGTCCAACACGAACTCGCGGAACTTGATCCAGTTGGCGTCGTTGCGCAGCATCTCGGGGTTCCACTCGGGGTTCTGGCTGAGGTACACAGCGGCGCCCGCGGGCACCGACAGCGTCGTAAGAAGCAGGAGCGTGCCAAAGCCGGCGCCCGACGACGACGGCTTGGGCGCAGCTGAGCCAGACGCCGAGCCAGAAGCGGCCGGTCCGGCTACCTTCGGCGCCGGTGGCGGCGGCGGCGTGGGGCTCACGGGCGCCTTCCCGGCGGGGCTACCGCCGCCCATGGCCGGCGGTTTGGGCGTAGCGCTAGTCGGCGGGCGTGGCTGGGTGCTGAGTCGGCGCGCGGCCGCGGCCGCCGAGCGGCGCATGTTGACGCGCAGCATCTTGTCGGGGGCTCAGTCTCACGTCCGTGCCGCAAGAGGTCAACGTGAGCGGTTCCGAACCGCACAATTGGGACCGGTTCGGGCTCACCTCCCTCTCAAAACCGATTGTGATTTGTTTACGGAGGTATTGGTTTGAAGAGGTCAAGTGTAGCCATGTCTACTGCTTCAAGAGCTCCCGCAGTGTGGACGCCTCGGCGGCCATTTCCTCGAGCGAGCGGCCGCGGCGCTGTTCGTTGTCCACGCGCAGGCGTCGCTCATTGGCTTCGATCTGTTCAAATGAGAAAACCATACCAACATCAGTGGGTATGGACCTTGAAAGGAGACGATCGATACCGTACCTTCTCATACACGTCGTCGTTCTCTTCAAAGTCGTCTCGGCGTCTCGGGATCACGTGGATATGCACGTGCTCGACCGTTTGGCCAGCCTCTCGTCCGTCCTGACAGGCAGAATAGTATCTCTCAGTGCTCGTGGGTGGTGGTACACTATACAACGTTGGGCCCAACAGGGACTCACCTGGATGGCGAAGGTTAACGAGGACGCGCCGTACTGACGCTCGATGACCGATCCGACGAGCTGCGACGCGATGATAACCACATGCACCGATTCAGAAATCATCACTCGAGAAATAGCTACAGCATCAAGCCACCCGACTGCGCACCTGTGCCGTGCACCACAAGTCGCTGACCTCATCGGATCCGAGCAGCTCGAAGCGGGCCACACATCGCTTGGGGGCCACAAGCACGTGGCCTTATGCCCAGCACGGACGATTTGTCGGTTCCGATATCAGTCAGCATAGTGTTGAGGAGAAGGGATGAGAAAGTACTGACCAGGAACAATTGGCTTGAGGTTCACGAGACAATACGACAACGGAGTGTCGTGGAAGACTTGTCTTGTCGAGACGAGGTGGGCTCCGAAGAGCCGAACCGCAGAAGTCAAAGACGCCTCTTCGAGCCCCAGGATTTCTACACGCAAATCAGCATGAAGGCGCGCGTGAAAAGGCAGCGCATGGCGGTGTTTGTGTTGGTGACAGTACCTGCAGCAAGTCGCTGAAGAGAAGTGGTCCACTCTGGCGATGTACCTGGAAGGTGCACAGTGAACAGACTCCCTTGGCTTGGTTCATCGATATCAAGTCCGCTTTCCACGATGTGGAGTGCACTGAAAGAATCCGATGGGCAGAACTCGGAGGGTGTTTCAATCTGTTCACGGGTCGGCGACGACGCCAGTGTGGTCCGGGGCTCGCCGGGTTCTCCCCGAACTGAAAACCCGACGCGGAAGCCATGGCTACAAGACCATCGTCATCACAACCAAGAATCGTGAGCGTCTCGCTCATCGAGCTCCATAATATCTGTTGGTGGGACCCACGCTCGGAGAACGTCAAGAGCCTGGCGCGCGTCACATCACATCGACCGTGAGTTCGAAGCATCCAGGACTCCCAGCACTCTCACGCCTCAAGCTCACCTGCTGCGATTCTGCCGTTTGGTTCAACGCATGGGCGGTTTGGCGCGTCACGTGGACGATGACGCGGCGGACGTTGCTCTCCGCCACAAGCGCCTGGAGCCGCCCGCGCACCATGAGTCCCTGCAGTCGTTTTCTGGGATCTCCGAGAAAGTCCAACTTGATTCGCTAAAAGCTCAGATATATCTCAGTTTTGGCCAATACATATCATCTACAGGAGTGGATCCGCCCGCTCCGCTCGAAACGGATCCCGTCCGCTCGCCATAAATCAGGTCGCGCGTTGTCGGTTGCACCGCCGCCCGAACTCCCAGCGCGTGGGTCCATCGGCTTTTGGCTTCACTCTTCTGGCCATTCCACGACTCGGAAGAAGCGAAGCAACGCCATGGGCAAGAAGGACAAGGACGACACCAAGGAGCTCAAGGCCAATGCCGACGGCGGCAAGCCCGCCGAGCCGCCCGTGCTGCCGCCGCAGTCCGAGCCGCAGACGGCCTGCCACGACATTCTCTTCGCGGCCATCTTCATCATGGCGTTCGGCGCGACCGTCGCGCTCGCGATCGTCTACGGCAAGGACGTGCTCACGAGCTCGGCCAACCAGCAGCAGATTGAGGAGCTCACCAACCTCGTCCGCGAGAAGCACGCCAAATACAAGTACGCGCTCAAGATCAGCGCCGTAATCGGCGCCGGCACGACCGTGGCGTCGCTGCTCTGGACCGTCGTCATGCTGCTCTGCGGCAAGATGCTCATCTGGATCTCCGTCTGCTCCATCTGCGCCATCTCGGTCGGTGCCGGCTTTGTCGCGTCCTCCTTTCTGCGCAAGCAGGGCGACTCGATGTACTGGTGGCCCATCGCCGTGGGATCGCTCTTCGCGGCGCTCGTGCTGCTCTACGTGTGCTGCATCCGCGCGCGCATCGCGTTCGCGTCGGCCAACCTCCAGGTCGCGTGCAAGGCCGTACTGAGCTACCCCATCATCCTCGTCACGGCCGTCGTCTTTACGCTCGTGCAGGTCGCGTGGGCGCTCGTGTGGATCATCGCCACGTACGCCGCCATCAACCACGGCGAGTACATTGAAGAGGGCGCGCACTACTCGACCCCGAAGAAGTTCGGCATCCTCGTCGGCATGCTCGTCATCTTCTTCTGGGGCACGTTCGTCTGCCGCAACATTGTCATGGTCGCGACCGCCGGCACGGTCTCGAGCTGGTGGCACCACTCGCGCGCCGAGCGGCGTCCGCTCACGACGGTACGCGCACTCACGCGGGCGCTCACGCTGTCGTTCGGCTCCATCTGCTTTGGCTCGCTCATCGTGTCCATCATCCAGACCATCCGCGTCATTCTGCGGTCCTTCCAGAAGGCGCTGTCCAAGCAGGGCAACGCCGTCGCGTCCTGTCTGCTCGGCTGCATCGAGTGTCTCGTGGGCTGCATCCAAAGGTGGGTCGAGTACTTCAACCGCTTTGCCTACGCGTACGTGGGCATCTACGGCTACAGCTTCATCTCGTCCGGCAAGCGCGTGTGGCAGCTCTTTGCGTCCAAGGGCTGGTCGGCCATCGCCAACGACTCGCTCATCGTCAACGTGCTGCTCTTCGGGAAGATCGTCGTGGGCTTTGTGGGCGCGGCCGCAGGCGTGGGCACGGTCGTGTACGGCAACCCGCAGTGGACCATCAACGTGTCCAACCCCAAGACGTCGCTCGGGCTCAGCGGCTTTCTCGTCGGCTACTCGGTCGCGGACGTGATCATGACCGTGATCGACGGCGCCGTCGCGACCGTGTTTGTGCTCTTTGCTGAAGACCCGCACGCTCTCTCCAGCAGCCACACGGCGTCCCACGACTCGCTCCACGCGGCCTGGAAGAAGATCTACCCGGCCGAGTACGAGGCCGTGACCAAGCGCCAGGACGACAGCGTCTAAGGACGGCATCTCGATATTCCACTGGATGCACTTTCGTTTTTCTTCTTTCTAATCCTACGTCTTCACTGTTTGCAAAGCCCGCTCCAAATCGCGGTGAATTTTCTCATGGTACTTTGCCTGGCGGAGCCGCTGGATCTCTTCGTGGATGTGGAGATGCGGAGACTTGCGCACGCGCTTGCGCCGTCGCAGTGCCCTGTCGGCCTGGCTCTCCATGTGGTCGTACAGTTCTCGCAACAATTTCGTTTGACGCTTGCAGCGCGCTGCCGCTCGCTCGGCCTTGGCCACATTCTCCTGTCGAATGCACTCCATGCGTGCGTCGAACCGGAGCTGCTTCAGCCGACGCTGTAACGACAATGCACAATGGGAGGTGAGCCCTGGATGGAGAGGTCTCGCACCAGTCCCAACAACGCACCAGCTCGTCGACGCTCATCTTGGCGCGTGTATTTCGCACGAACGCGTACCCCTGTTCCTGCGACTGCGCGTACCCAACTTGGACACAGGCCAGTGACGGGCACTGATGGCTTCGGATGAGCTGAGGAGTATCAAAGGTGAGCATAGGGACCATCGACGGTCTACTCTCTATCCACCGACCTGCTGGAAGCGGACCACGCTGTGCGGCGCCATGTTACGTGAGACGTTGAGCACTTGAAGCTGGTAGCACCGGCTTTTCAGTAGCTCCTCAGCGATCCACGCGAGGCAATGCGACGGGATTGCGTTGTCTAAAGAATCACGCATGGGTGCCATTAAGCCAGCAGCTCTGTTCACAATGAATGGAAGAACCTGTTGGCTTACCACTCAGATCCAGCGTGTGCAGCGTTCTCGCGACGCGCGAGTTGAAGAATCGACGGAACCGCGTGATCCCGTCGGCTTTGGCATTGTTTGCTGCGGATGCAGTACGAGAATGTGAGTTGTACGACTACGATTTCTCACTGCCTCCTCAAACCGTACCCGACAAGAGCAGCGTCTGCAAGCGCGGGCACCAGTCGCAATTGAGTGAGTGCGCCAAGAGCTCGAACTCCAACGCGCCCAGCTTATTGTCTATTGTGCCCACCGCGTCAGTGTAATTCGCTCCAACCAAACACTCTAGTACAACGGACCTGACAAGTTGAGCAGCTCCACGCGATGGAGCGCGCCTGCGGCAATGGCGACCATGAGACTCTCGAACGCATCGCTCTCGAAGTCGTTCCCAGCCAAGTGGATCTCCCGCAGCGACGGCCTCGCGTGCTTTGTGAGACCGCGCGTCAGCAACTGGAAGCCGCGAGTCGAAGGTTTAGTGACTGCAAAGAGGGAAACGAGAGCAAAGTCACCCAGTTACGCCATGATCCTAACGATTGTGTGGAGCCACGTACATGAAAGATTGAGAAAGTGGAGCGACGGCCAACTCGCAGAGGAGAACGCGTCTGCGAGCGAGCGCATGGACTGGTCGCCGGCGCTTAAATCGTTACCGCTCAGATCGAGCGATCGCAGAGCCGCGCAAATGCCCGGCATTCGCAGTGCTTCAATGAGGATGTGGAGCCCATGATCACTTGCTGAAACGGCTACAACAGTTTGACCATACAGTAAGAAGTTCTTTATCGGTGGCCGGAAGGAAATAACGTCAAGTATCTCCGCACCACTGCAGCCCAGCACCTCCAGGCCGACGAGGCACCGCTGGGCGAGCACCTCAGCCAGCACGTGCATGTTTCCGACAGAGCAGAAGTTGTGGGAAATGCAGAGTTCCCTCAACACCGGCACGTGACGCAGACACTCGAAGAAGCGTTCCATATCGTCGACGCCCATACCAACGCCTGCGGAAACGCGCAGAGGATTTGAGAAGAGCCCAACGAGACGCATAGAAGACGTTCTCACCTGTGACGTTGAGACACACGAGACCCTTGTATCGGTCCTCGCGAAAGCTCCTCGCCCAATCGCGCATGAATCGACTGGAGAACAAGTTCCTCGATATGTCGAGTGTCTCCAGTCGCGGGAAGTGGCCGTCGTAAAAGAGCCGCGCGAGATGGCGAAAGTGTGGGTCCGTGAGGCTTAGATCCGCCAGCACAAGCGACCGAAGCGAGCGGCTAATGCGGTCGGAGAAGAGCGACTGCACAAGCGCCACGAAGTGGTGCTCCGCTTCGAATCCGTCGATCCGCTGGAGGGCGATGTGTTGCACCGAGAGGAAATGGTCGCCGTCGTCATCGCTCATGAATTGCAGCAGCCGTACGGCGTCACACGGCGCCACGCCCTCTGTCAATCGACGGGGTTAGTACCGCCAGCAACACCAAGAGGAGGCCTTTACTTACCGCAGCGCAGCACAGTTGTCTGCTGGAAGCGAGTCTCCACGCGACTCGCTTCCAGGCGGCCCAGGAATTCGGACGCGTGGTGAGACTGCGCGAAGTCGAGCGGCAGCGAGTCAGCAGCGCGGCGGAACGAGTGGCTCGTCGCGCTCGCTCGCACGCGGTCGGTCAGAGGCAACATCCCCAGCACTGTTTTGAGAAGACCTGTAGTCTCTGCGTGGCGGAGACTGAAGATTTTGAGCGCGAGGAAAGCACGTGGCCGTGGCCAGTCGCAATACCGTGCATAGTACCTGTCAACGCTGACAGCGATCGCGCGATTCACAAGTGCACAGTGCCGCCCAGGCTCGAGCCGCGGCAAAAAGTCAAACACGCGCGCCAGCAGCGCCGCGTGGGGGTCGCTCACGATGCATAGCAGTGGGTGACACGACGTGGACTTGGAGGCAGCGGCATCCTCACCTCTGGGCTTGCGCTTCTTTCGTGCGTGTACGCGGTCTTTGTGGGGGGCCGCTTGGTTCAGCAACTTAGCGACCCAAGCCGAGTTGGTGCGGCCTCGCTTCGCCTTCTTCTTCTTCTTGTTCTTCTCTAACTTTTCCTTGTGGTGATCCTCTTCATCGCTGCGATCGTCGTTGCCGTGCTCTTGATGGTCTCCACTGCCATCTTCTTCCAGTGCCGACTCGTCGTCGCTGTCGTCAGCTTCAGGATCTCGTGGGGGCGCCGGGATCGCTGGTCCGACTGTCTGTGCCGAGTAGTTTTTCACAGCGCCTTCAGTCGGCGAGTTGTCGTGAAATGGCGAAGGGACCGCCAGGTTTGCTGACGGGTGGCTAGTGGAGGCCAGAGTCAATGGAGTCTCTTCGCGCGGGCGGAGCCTGATGCGAACGCGCGGTCTTCGTGAGAGGAGCAGCTGCCGCAGCCCCCCCAGCACGCCACCGCCCGGCTTCCCGTTGTCTGTGGACTTCAGCAGCCGCATCCGCTCGTTGAAAACTATACGCTACTACGTAGTAAAACGCACTGCTAGTGTAGTAGATCTGTCCGTGAAGAGACGCACCAAAACCATGACGAAGAATTCACACAACGGGCGAGTATTTTTGTTCGATTTTGTGTCGCCTATACACACCACTAGACAAGGGCATTCACTGTTTGCAATCCTTTTGACACTTGGCGAACGTGGCGTTTGTGTGTTACTCTGTCTCACGCACGCGCCTGCATCGCTTCGTCCACGGGTTCAGCCTCGGGAAAGTCCGACGGCTCGGAAAACCTGTCCATGCGGCCCAGTACTTCGGCGTAAGCGGCAGTGAACCTCTCTTCGCGCTCAGTCATGGGGCTGTCGACGACGCCCGCATGAGCCAACTCATCGTGGGCCCGCGCGAGCAGCAGCTCTTCGGTCGCTGTGAACTCGGGGAACACGGAGCCTTCGCAAAAGCGTTCAGCCGCGAGCTCTTCGAGTTCGTGGTCCGTGTGCTCGAGTAGCGCGTTCGTCGGGTCTTCCGCGAGCATGGCGGCCCTCGCTGGATCGTCCAGCTCCTCATCGTGGACGCAGCCATCCGGAAGCACGAGGTCTTCGGGGAAGAACGTTGGCTGTGAGAAGTGGGCCTTGTGCGTGCGGTCCTGTTCGTCTTCCATGTACTGACGTGTGAGGTCGAGCACTGAGACTGTGCCGACTGCGTGGCCGTCCTCTTCGACGACCGGCAGCGCCATCAGATTCTACGTGGCGGTGGTTAGAGTAGAACGCCCGCCGCTTTAACTAAGCAACTACGTACCTGTTTGGCCATGACGGTGAGGCAGTCCTCCACCGTGTCGTTCGGACGCGCGACCACGAGGTCTGGGCCCATGATGCCGACCTCGCAGACCATCGACGACCGCGTCGCCTGGTGGCGGGCGTTCAGCACCTTGTCAAAGTAGTCTCGTTCCGTGAACAGGCCAATCACCTAGAAGTGTCAAGTAGATCAGCGAGAAGTCCAACAGAGGGCGACCTCATAGTGCCGTACCCGATCGTCCTTGGTCACGGGCACGGCGTCGATGTGGCACTCGGCCATGAGCTGCGCCGCTCTCTCCACCGACATATTGTGGTCGACAGTGGGCACGACGCCACTGTTCGTTGACAGGACACTGGAGACCGTCATGTGGCCGCCCAGCCGTGCGCGGGAGAAGGTGAGGCCGCGGCGTAGCAGCCGCGTCGCGAGCGCCGCCAGGGGACGCGTGGCAAACACCATGGTCGTGCTGGAAGTCTTGCTGCGCTGGTCGCTGGAGAGCTTGAGGGCCGCGCCGCTGATTGTCGAATGAGGAAGACACCGAAGGGAAGGCTCGAGAAGAAGATCGAAGGCGGTGGGACCCGGCGCCCTCCACGTTGAAGCGGAAGTTTAATCACCTGCGCATTTGATTGGCCCTTCAAGGAAGGTCGCATGTTGAAGTCTCCGCAGTACTGGGCGACACCTGAATTGAGCGCCCTCGTCCGTCGTGACGCTTCGTGGTCTGCCGGCGTGGGCATGGCTCGACCGCTCACGTTGCTTTGCCATGCCGCTACCCATCAACGAAGTTGATGTGGACTATGAGGCCCAGGTGCGTCGGTCTCCGTGTGGACGGACCGCAGTCTCCCTCCCAAAAGAACTAACCCCTCCTCGTAGATCCAGGAGATCCGCCGGCTCATCTCGTCGACGCGCGACCCGGACCGGCGGCTCGTGCTCGAGGAACAACTGCGCGAGCTCGAGCTCTTGAGCATCCAGACCGAGCCATCCCAGGAGAGCCTTCTGCCCCTGAGCGCACGCGCCGAGCGTCGCAAGAGCTTCCGTCCGGCGAGCGCAAGGCCGCGCACGACGACGCTCATGGCGTCGCTGGCCGAAGACCATGAGGTGCACCCGGCCACGACCGCGCCGTTCCAGGAGCTCGGTGTCTTGCAGCGCAGCGTGGCGCTGGCGAGCCTCGTGCTGGACGTGACGGCTTCGTGCTTCGACGACCAGTTCCCCCCGGCCAGCGTGCTCTCGGCCGACCATGCGTCCTTCTGGATGACCTCGGGCATGTTCCCACAGACGCTCCGGTTCACGCTGCGCGAGCCCGTGGCCGTGCGCGAGGTCGAAGTCACGTGTCGGTACGTTCGGCGGCTGCAGATCCGCACGGCACCAAGCCGCACCAACGCCAAAAAGATGGCGGTCGACGAGGCCGAGCTGTCGGCGAGCGAGAGCAGCCAGCGCACGACTCACTGCTTTGCAATACGGCGCCACGGCGACAAAAGCGACCTCGTCGAGGTCATAGAGATCGGCGTCGAGAGCGCGTCCAACGACTTTGCGCTCGTGTACGTCGTGCGGTTCCGCCGCGCCGAGCCCGACGCCAGCGAGAACGGGTGAAGCGATGGCACGCCAACTAAGTTAATAGAAAGCCAGCAAAAAACCACTGCGGAAATCTGTTTATGTCTGTCTGTAAATGGTGTTGGGTCAGCAGGTGCTCGTCCGCTGCCGCGCGACGTGGTCGTAAAAGCCACGAGTCTATTTCCATGCTTCGTTCAGCGACTTGCGCAGCGTGAGCGCCTTCAACACGTACGTGCCGCTGAGAAAGCCAAGGCAGAGCAGCACCAGCAGCTCGTAGTTGAAGTCCTGCGGCAAGACATCAAAGGCCTTGGCTGGCGCGAGCCGAACGTAGAAATAGTCGAGTCCGTGCGCAAACACGAGCGTCGTCGACTCGAGCTCGGCCGGCGTCGTGGCGATCGACTTGAGGTTGGCGATCGTCTGGTTGTACGTCACCATCGAGTTGAGGGTGTTGTGGAGCGGCACGAGCGGCGTATACTGGATGAGGCCCTCTCTGCGAAAATATTACCACAACCAAGTCAGAACGACCTCGGTCAAGTCCTCCAAGTGTAAGACATTACGCACTCTTGCTCCAGCGGTGTGAGCGGCTTGTCCGGCTGACGCGGGTCAATGTACCCGCGGTTGAGCTTGAAGATCTGGCCATTCTCCATGCCGACAAGCACATGCTGAGGCGTGATCCCACGCGACGTGATCGTGACACTGAGAGTCTGTTGACACAAGACACAATCAGAAAACCGCTTTTGACTCCCCAGCCTCAACAACGCCAAAGCTACGTACCTCAATCCGTGCAGGGAAGATAAAGCTCTTCTGCAGCACAAACGGCGTGCGCGGGTCGTACGACGATCGGAAATCACTCCACGACGGACGCTTCCACAAGTTCAAACTGTGCGAACCCACGGCGCCATCAAACATCGACACTGACACGATTTCGGTGCGCTTTTCCTTGGTGTTCCAGAACGCATAAACAACCCAGTTCTCGCTCTGTGCAAAACAGACCGATTGGCCAGCTTAAGTCATCACAATAACAGCATCCAGAAAAAGTCGCGTCATCAATCTTACCTGAGCCATCTGCACCGGGCCGGCACCATGCAAATGTCGCACGCGGTGGATCACACGTCCCGTCACCGAGTCCACGAGACTGACGTAGAGCACGGACGCGCTCTTTGGTTCCCCCTCGAGCGTCTCGGTCGCCTGCGTGACCACGCCAAACATGTGCGGGTTGAGGTACTTGAGCAAAAGCGAGTCGTCGCCCGTGACGGTTACCGACGAGTCCACAACGCTTTCGCGCTGGCGCGACGTCGCCACTACTTTTTGCTCCGCGGGCAGCACGAGCGACCAGACCTGCCGAGCCTTGTAAACTCCTTTGGCCTCCGCTTCGATTGTGTAGCCCACAAATGCGTTTGTGATTTCATCAAACCGCGACAAGTAAAAGTTCTCGGCCTCCGGGTGCGACGCGCCTGCGGGCGCCGTCGGCAAGATCGTCACGTCCAGCGAGTCGCGCGCCACGAGCGCGATCGAGCGACGCAGCGTTGCGTCCTCATCCACGCTGTGTTTGCGCTTGGGCAGCAGCACAACCCAGACTCCTCCGTTGAGTGCCGTGTCCGCACTCTCGATTTGGCGGCCGTCATCGCCGTCGATCCACAGCAGTTTGGACGAATTGGACACGAGCAGAAGCTCGGCACCGGCACCCAGCGCTGGGTGATCACGCGTCACGAAAAGACGGTAGTTGGGCCCGACGAAGACGGACCATTCAACAACTTTGGTTTCAGCACGGATCGTAAAGAGCCGCCCGCTTTCCGTGAGCAGCACAATGAACTTGGAGAAGCCAAAAAAGTGGGCGTTCGCAGGCTCCGTGCGGGGTTTGACGCTGCCTTCAACAGCATCGACGCCGGCGCCGCGTCGCGCTTGACGCTTCTCCAGAAGCGTCGACGAAAGCGACACAACGTGCTGCACGAGCTGTTGAAGCCGTTTGACGTCGAGCTGCAAGTCTTCAACGAACGATGGGATGCTCTTGAGTGGCTGCTTCTCGATCGCCGTCTCGGCCGGCGTGATCCAGTGGACTTCCTTGATGTTGGCCAGCGCCTCGTCCCGCGTCCAAAGCACGTTCTTCTTGGTTTCCTCGTCCGCAGCCGGCACCTCGGCGTCGTCGTTGTTCGTGGTCATGACGAGCCCGTCGTCCTTCATCACGAGCAGCGCACGGCAGCGCAGTGCCGTGGAATCCGCCTTCTTGCGGGACGCGCACGACGCGAACGCGTTCGCAACCGCGCCACCGTGGATCGCCACATCCACTTCGGCCTCCCAGCCGAGCGTCGAGGACGAAGAAGAGAACGTCTTGACCTGGACCGCGCGGGACGAAGAGGCCACCGCATGGAACAACAGCGTCGTCGCGTCATCATTCAATGACTCGGAGACAACGCCGTCGCTGCCAATGGCCGCCACGACATCGATCGCGAGCGAGTCGAGAAGGCGTGCGTAGACGCGCTTGCCTGACGCGAGGCGCGCCACGAGCGCGCGCTTGAGCTGCGACTCGAAGCCCACGAACGGATCGTCCTTCTCAGACGCCTTCCAGACCTGAGTCTTGGACGTCTTCTCGAGTGACTCAATCTTGATCTCTGCACCACCCGCGGCGACCGTGACCAACGCAGCTTCGCCGCTCTCGCTCTTATAGATACCGATTGCACCGGCAGCCGCCGCAAGCGAGACGCCGGCCACGGGAGAGACCGCGCCGGTCGTAACATCGACCGAAAGCACTTGGTTGGCACCAGCGCCCAGCACAAACAATGTCGACGCGTCCGATGCGAGCGCCGCGGTCTGCACGCTGTCAAAGGCGGCGGCGAACGGCGACCGCCAGTGGACGACGCCGTCCTTGAGCCCGACAAAGCAGGCGGCACGCGACGTCACGAGCAGCACGCGGTCGTCCCCGACAAGCGTCGCCGAATGAAACGCGGTCGTCTCGCCTCCAGCGTACGCGACATTGTCCCAGAGCAGACCGCCCGTCGCGACGTCCCACATGCGCACGTTCTTGCCGGCTCCCGACACCGAGAGCAGCCCAAACGCCGTGAGCTCGATCGCATCGACAGCGTCACTGGTTGCGAGCACGTGGCGCCACTTGATCGCGCCCGACTTGACGTCGATGCGAGCCACGGCGCGCGAGCGAGCGTCCGTCGCGACGAACGCGGCGCGCGCAGTTTGGCCGCCACGGCCGCCGCCGCCGTAGACCGTCGAGACGACGCGGCCGAGGTTCTCGACGCGCCAGTCGAGTTCCCCCGCCTGGTCGGCGAAGATGGCGCTGGCCGGAGGCGCGAGCAGCAGCAGCAGCAGCGAGCACGTGGCGTAGAGCAGCGACCGCATGAGCTCTTCCTTCCTTCGCTTCCCCCCTTTGGGTTTCCCTTGTGAAGCCCCGAGATCCGCCACGGAGGGAGGAGAAGGCGGGAGCGCTTCAAGCAACATGCGCGTTCGAGCAACATTCAGCGGCATAAACCCTAGGGTTAAGTAGGGTCAAACCCTACACAAACCCTAGTATTTGTAGGGTATCTAGACCCCCCATCGCAGGTTTTGGTTTTAGGTTATGTAGATGGAGGACAAACGCTGCGTGAGAACCATCACAACGAGTCTCCTCCACTCAACTGCAACGGCTTCGCGTGGGAGTCTGCACGAGTGGTACGACTCCGAGTCTTCTGCTCCGGACGCATCAAGGGCCTCACTCATAAACTGCACGTGCTCCAGATGTATATTGGAGACACTTCCGGTCCCGCGGGGACGCTTTAATCATATTACACTGGAGTTTGTCATTTCGTCTATGGCCCTGGAATTAAATGGGGGGTTAAATATGGTGGAATGGTGGAGTAGGTCCACTGCTGTCCTATTGCTGCTACGTCACTAGTGGATGCTCAGTTTGCTAAAACTTTCGGTTGCGCCGCTGTCGGGCGCTGTTGGCATGAGCATAATGCCGCCGCCGCGGGAGCTCGCGTGGGCACGCGTCTCGTGTCCCTTATACGGACCGGACGGTCGCTTGGTCGACGACAACTGATCGTGCTGCTCCTGCTCCAGCTGCTCTTGCTCCAGCATAGCCTTGATCACGCTCATAACTGACGCCTTGCGCGCGTCCGTTTCGGCGTGCAGCAACTCGTTGTTGAGCAGCTCGGTAAGCAGCGACGACTGCGGCGACGGCGCCGGTGACGCCACCCCCGGCGTGGAAGTCGGCGTCGCCGCCACCACTGGCGCGAGCAACGCGTGGTTGTCCAGCTCGGGCAGCTCGGCGCAGTCCACCAACTCCATACAGCGGTCGCACACGCGCACGTCCTCGACGAGCATGCGCCGGCTGCCGGGCGTGAACGTCTCGCGCTCGTGCTTGCGCGAACACTCGGTGCACACGGCCTGGGTACAGAGCTTGCAGTGCTTCGCGGCGAGTAGCACGACCGACTTGTTGCAACACACGCAGTGGCTAGGCCCCGCAAAGAGCGACCGGCTTGTCTTGCGCTCGGGTACCTCGTGGAGACCGAGCCGGCGGCGGCGCACGAGCTCGGTCAGCCGCTCGCAGCTGCGCGCCATCGTGAGCAGACGCTGCTTGACGGCCTTGTGCACGGGAGCCGCTGCCGCTGCCGCTGCCGCTGCCGCAGCCGCCAACGCACCAGGCGACGACGTCCGCCCCGCCGGCTGCTTGCGCATCATTGACATAGTGTACGCCGAGGGCATCGAGACCTCGGCGTAGAAGAAGACGCGCGTCTCCTTCCATGGCAGCCCTTCGCGCAGGTTCGCGTGGCCACTTGCCGATCGCTCGCGCCTCGTCGACGTCGCTTCGGGCTGCACCGTGAACGCCGCGACAATGTTCTCGAGATGGTGGCGGTGCGGGTGGCCGCTCTCGGTGTGGTCAAAGCCCTCGACGTCGCGCGGGTTGAGCGTCGTCATGAGCTTCTCAAAGCCCATGCCGTCCAGGCGCCGGTAAGAGGCGTCCAGAAAGCTCCACTTGTGGTCGTTGCCGAACAGCGCCGACTTGACCGAGAGATCGAGCAGGTCAGCGTTCAGGGGCACGCCACCGTCCTCGTCGAGCCCGTGCAGGTTGACACGATGCAGAAACGCGCCGTCCTTAAAGTCCTCGCCGTAGAGTCCCTCCATGCTCTGGAGAAACTGCTCGGCGTGGGGCGTGTGGAGCAGGTGCACGACCTCGGGCACGCTGCACGAGAGCACGCCTCGAGCCATGACGGCGTACCGCCCGGCCTCGGTCTTGGAGTAGAGCGAGAACTGGCCCATGTTGTCGAGCCACTTCCACTGCTTGGTGCCCGCCTCGTCAACCGCGTCGTTGCGCAGGATGTCGCCCCAGTGGATGCGCGCCTCGGTCTGCGCCGCCAGCGCTGTGAGTGCGCTGTCGCTGACGTCGACGCGGCCCCTGCTCTTGCTGTGGGAGCGCGCGGTGGAGCGCGCGTGCGAGCGCTCGGAGCCAGACGACGACGCGGACGACGCGAGCGGAGGACGAGAGTTCGCCATCGAGAGGAGACCGTGGAGAGAGGAAGACGGAGCGGAGGCGTCGACCCGCTGAAGAATGACGAATGAAGAGACTGACGGAGTGACTGCGTGGCTGACTGACTGTCTGGCTGAGTGGCTGCTGAATGGCTGAGTGGCTGACGGACAGGCCAGACACTTTCTCGCTCGCTGCAAGAGAGAGATGGCTGAGTCCGGATGATGCGCTCAAAGCAGATGGAAGCAGCCACCTGTGAAGCTGATGGGATGGCTGCCGCTGCTTGTCAGTCCTTGCTGTCAGCGTGAGAATAGAGCGAGAGGGGGGCTGATTACTCGTGCACTACACATTCATTATCACTGAGAAAGAGAGCATCAACGTGACGCTCTCTTCTCTTCTTCCCAGTTCGCTGCTTGAGTTGAAACCATTCGCGCCGTCTCTGTACCATTTGCAGTTTCGGAGCTTCTACCTTTGAACTCAGAACTCGCTGATAAAGTACATTCTCTTCTGTTGCAGTACAACTGGTAGGTAGATATACTATATTAGGATGTAAAATTAGGGCTTCTGTGATGGTTTTCACGTGCACTCTTGAATAATGGACAGTTGGATGATGACCGACTCGTAGCAAGCCCGGCTTGCTGCTCTTGAAGCCACTTATCCGATACACGCACTGCTGGATTGCGACGGCCTTAGGCTTGAGTAACCGTCTCCTGGACGAATGGACGATGAAGGCTGAGACATGGTGCAACCGCTGAACAGCAAAAGCGCCAGCGCCATCAAGACGCGACCGATGTCATTGAGGTGCATGCGGGGATCTCGTCTTGCTCTCGGGCTCAGTAGACAGACAGCCTCCTCAAGTGACACGCTTCCGCTGGTCAGCGTGGCGCGTGAACGTCCCGGTCGCAGTCACCGAGAGCTGCGCTTCTCTCCGCCTTGTCCAACGCCGTCCAGTCTGACTGACTCACCAACAGCCATCATCTCATCAGTGGACTTCCTCCTCTTCTCCCGAGCAGATCTCACCGGCTCATGGTCCATCTGCTCGACCACAGTGAGCAGCTCTTTCCCGCCGCAGATTCGACTACGACCGACGAAATTATCAGACTCAGACTCAGATAATGAGAAGCGGGCCATGTGCATCAGCACCATTCGTGAGATTGGTGAGACGGAATGAAGACCTGGCCGCTGCTCTGCCGCCGCGGCTCGGCGCTGCTCCATGGCGCGGCCTCCAGCGCTGTGACTCCATCGGAGGCGTACGCGCGGCGCGTAGAAAGTGGTGTGCTGACCTACGACGCGGCGCAGCGCCGCGTTGTCGCAAAGTTCATGGACAAGCTCCATCGGCAGCTGCAGGCCTACCACCTGCCGGAGCTGCGGGACGAGGTCGGCAACGAGAGCCAGAGCCAAGGCGAAAGCGATTCCGCACCACCAGCGCCGCCCGTGCCGGTGCCGCGTGGGCTGTACGTCCACGGCCACGTTGGCACAGGCAAGTCGATGCTCATGGACCTATTCTTTGACCACGTCCAAGTGCAGCACAAGCGGCGCGTGCACTTCAACAAGTTCATGCTGGAGGTGCACCAGCGTCTCCAGTGCGTCAAGCAAGAGCAGCTGCGGCTCTACGGACGGCAGCGCAACATTGTGCTGGACCCGCGACGCGACGCCATCTCGATCGTCGCCGAGGAGCTCGTGCAGGAGACCCACGTGCTGTGCTTCGACGAGTTCCAGGTGACCGACATTGCCGACGCCATGATCATGCGCAAGCTCTTCGCCGTCTTCTTTGGTCGCGGTGGCGTCATGGTCGCGACCTCTAATACGGCGCCGCAGGTAAGAGAGTGAGGGAGAGACATGCCTTTGATCGTGGTTTCATTGACGCCCTCACTCGGTCTGTCGGTAGGATCTGTACAAGGACGGCACGAACCGCGAGTACTTCTTGCCCTTCTTACAGCAGCTTGCAGCCCACACCAAGGTCGTGGACATGCAGTCGCTGGTTGACTACCGCACTCAGTCGCACGCGTCCGGCGGGGCACTGTTCCTGTCTCCGCTGTCGGACGAGACCGAGCGCGCGCTGTCAGCGATGGTTGCGGAGGCGGCCGACGGCGCTGCATTTGAGCGGCTCGACGTGCCCGTGATGATGGGGCGTCGGCTCAACGTCGTGGCCACGCGCACAGGCGTGGCCCAAGCCTCTTTCGACGAGTTGTGCAACACGGAGAAAGGAGCGGCTGATTACAAGGCGCTGAGCGAACACTTCCACACGGTCGTGCTCACGAACGTGCCCCAGCTGCACATGGCGTCCCACGACCAGGCTCGGCGCCTCATTCTGCTCATCGACGAACTGTACGAGCACCGCACGCGGCTACTGTGCTCCGCCCAGGTGGCAGCTGAGGAGATCTTCCAGTTTGACGACGCGCCGCTGCAGGGTCAAGCGCAGGTGCTCGTTGACGCCGAGCGTGAGAAGCTCAAGCAGCGTGAAGAAAGCGAGAAGCAGGGCATCCCGTCGACAAGCTCGTGGGATGCGCCCGTGGGCGGGTCGTCGTCGTACACGCCCGCCAAGATGGCCGGTCTCCAGGTGGCTAATCTGTGCGCACTGCAGGATCTCAAGATCGCGTTTAAGCGCGCTGTATCGCGGCTCTCGGAGATGCAGAGCGATAGATACTTGGGTGCGAGTGCGGAACTGCGTGCGACGCGACAGCAGCGCCTCCAGAAGAGTCTGGTAAGTGGAAAGTGAGTAAATGAATGCGTGCATTTTGATACTGGCTGCTACGAGTAGACTTGTTGTTCGTCGCTCTCTCGTCGGCTCGCTCGAAGGCCTACGGCATGGCATTTTGCTGGTGCATTTTCTGGAAGTCGCCCATATTGTCAAAGGTGTCCCAATCGAAACTCGCAGGCGGCGCGGTGGGGCTCGCTGGCATAGTGTTGAACTGCATCGCTGTGAATGGACTGCCCCCAAAAGCAGTCTTCCCGTCCTGAGGCGGCGGCGGCGGTGGAATCTCGTCCCACGGCGTGAAGTTGCTCGCGGACGTTGGCGTCAACGGTGCTGTCTGGAAGCCCACCGCGGCCACCCCTCCATGAGGAGACGACGTCGGTGACTTCATACTGGAACCGAGGAACGGGTTGGCGCTCGACGGGCTCGTCGGCGAGGCGAGCCCACGGCTGCTGCTAGTGTCTCGCTGCGGAGGCGTCAGCAAAGGCGGCATGTCGGGTGGTTGCCACTCATTCGAGGTCATCGCTGTTGCAGCCCCAGGTGGCGGTGGCGAAGCTTCACCAACAAAGCATTCAAACGACAGAGCCTTCACAGGTACGTCCAGCATCGCCGGTGTCGCCACGGCGGAGACGCCGAAGCAGAGTTGCTGGCACCGCCACCACTTCCTCCGCTCGAGCTAAACTGGGCCGCAAACGACTCGAGGGCGCCGAGCACCGTGTCAAAGGCTGAGTCCTGACGCACCATCTTCTGGAAGACGCGGCTCTCGTCCGCGATGCGGCCAGCGTACTGCACGCGGAATTCGAGCACGCGCTGGACGATGGGCGCTAGCATGACCTCGCGCGTGTTGACAAAGTCGCGCAGACTGGCCACCGTCGAGTCCGAAAGCTTGGAGTAGGCGTTGGTCGACGCCGCGAGCTTTTGCTCGTTGCGCACAAGCTTCTCGACATCCTTAGGCTTTTCGTTCTTGCCCGCGGCCGACCGCTTGTCGCGCGCCTCGCGTAGCGCCATGACCTTGCGCGTGTAGTGGTCGTACACGAGCTTTTCCTCGTGAAACTCGGCCACTTGGTTCTTGATCGCTGTGGCGCGGCCCAGCCAACCGGTCACAGGCCGCATCACGCGGGACTCGTATTTCTTGGTCGAGTCCTCAAGCACTTTGACATCCACGAGCGTGAAGGCATTCTTGAGCTCGGAGACGGTCTGCTTCATCTCGGGAGTGTTGTCGGGCGTGTTGCCCGTGGCTTCAAAAGCAGTGTACAGCACTTGAGCCGAGGTGTGGAAGCCTACGGCAGCGAAAGCATGTTAACACTCGCCAAGCCGAAAGACCCTGAATAGTAGTCAGCCCACCCTTCAGTGAGACGATGAAGCCTCGCAGCGCTGTCTCCAGTGTCACGACGCTGCTGTGCGTCTTCGCAAAGTTGGCGTGCGCGGTGTCAAACTGTACATTCTTGCTGGGCTTGGCCGCGCCAAGTTTATTGAGCAGCTACAGCAGAATGGTGAGGAGATGTCGAGTATTCGGTTCTCTCATTCCTGCGCACCTTGTTTTGCGCGCGAACACGCAGCGATGACATGGGTCACGACCGGTCGCTAGCGACAGCAGCGCCGACGGGCGGAGCGGTTGGTTGGGCACTAGTGCTCTTTCTTGGAAATCTGAAACTGAGGTTCGGATTGGGGATAGTGAACCATCGCTACGATTTCCATTCCTCAGCGATGCGTCCTTGAGCGCTTGTCGGTCCGTGCGAGGACGACGGATGACATGTGAGCCTGTCTCCTCAGGTGCTGAAGACAGGGTTCTCAAGACTCAGGTTCTGAAGAGCGATGAGTGGGTCGATCAAGCGCAGTCCGTGTATTCTTAGTATCTCACGGGCTCCGTCTCAGTCGAAAGCTATGCGCCGGCGTACGGCGGCTGGTAGTGGAGGAACTCGTCGGCGGCCTCTCCGCTCAGCGCGCAGCTCTGGCTGCACGTGTAGGCCACGAGTGTTCCCCACTCGCAGCTTTTTTGAGCAATTTCTGAAAGTGAGCTGCTCTGGTCGACTTGCAGGTAGAACAGCAGCTGCGGCAGCACCTGAAACTCAAACTTGCGAGGGCTCCTACACCGGTCGCACGGTGGGACAGCCCCATGCTCAATCGTGTCGCCCGAGTGGACCCACAGCACGCTCTGCTCTTGCCAGCGCGCGTAGCGTAGCACCTGGTCCTTGGCCAGCTCGACGCGCGTGAGGAAGCGCACGTAGTGCTTGTCCTGATTGCCGCTCGTACCGAGCGCATCGTTCAGATCCTTTTGGGAGAGCGTAAAGTCGGCGTCATCGGCAAACGGATCGTTTTCGTCGCCATTTGCAGGTGCCTCGCTGGTGCCTATGCAGGGGATGTGGTGGTAATCATGAGTCCAACCTGTGTCGTTGATCCTTCCTACAGATTGCGCCCTTGAAACGTACGCTTTTCGAACGCCGCAATCAGTTTGGCTTCGTTCCTGCAACAGACAACGCCACACTCGTGAGCCATTTCTCCTGTCCTTCGATTTTCCAGCAAAGGAGATAACAGTACTCGTTCGCTGCCTGGCCCACGTCAGGTTCTGTTTCAATGTCCACAAAATACTGCGGAAAGACCCACTTGGACCCATCGTTGCGGAGCACCTCGCGGGCTGTATCCGACTCGACAACTCGTTGCACCTCGAGGCTAACAGCACAAGCGACCGAGTCGGTGAGAGCGATCGCTGTGATCGTTTCCAAATACTGGTACGTACCACTTGGCGCAGTCGGCCTTGTGGCCGTGGCTCCAGTGGTCTTTCTGGTGTTCTTTCGAACAGTACTGGGCCACCTTACAGGCGCTGCACTTGAAGACCCCGCGCTGGCCGCAGAGCGCGCATAGAGGTGGTGTGGCGAGAGAGCTGGACGACGTTAAGTCTTCGACGCCTTCAGTCGGCGGGTACTGCGTGTTGACCTGAGGGAGCTGCATACGGAGCAGCTTGCCGCTGGCACATCGGACAAATGGCGGCACGCGTCAGCACAGACAGCTCACCTCATGTCAGCGTCAACGTTCATCAGCTCACTCACCTACCCTGCCTCGAGCAGCCCGGCTTGCGGCAGCAAAACACGTAGAGACTACGGTGGAACGCGTCCGGCTGGTCGTCCAACGGGCAATAGATCTGCAGCAAGAACGACAGCGGTGTCGCACACTCACTGCACGCGAGTCGCTCGCTCGCGGGCACGCCTGCGGCGCTGAGCCAGCGAGGCTTGCCGCCGACGAGCCCGCCGTCCCACGTGCTCCAGTCGCTGTTGTCATGGAGGAGCTTGGCGTCGAGCGGCGCGTCCATCTTGCTCACGAAGCCGAGCTCGACGCCGTCCTCCTGGATCTCGTCGTCGTCATCATCGTCAAAATCGTCCGTTTCGTTCGCGTCGGCCACGCGCAGCGCCGCGAGCTCGCGGGTCGGAATCGCCGCCATTGTTGTTGATGACTGGCCGCTGCCGACGGGCTCACAAGTCACACATTTCAGCCAATCCGAACCGCTCTATATGTTGTGTATACGTTGTTATACGTTGGGGGCAGTGGGTACATGAGACCGAAACTTCCCTCTCCTCTCGTCCCGCAACGCAACTCAGGTGAATTCTGGAACGTATAAAATGATGCGGCTCTGGGGCTCGTGGCACTCGCGCGACGACGGCGCCGACGACCACGACGACGGCGACAACGTGGAGCTCACGACGGTGGACCTGGAGAGCGGACTCAGCGACGACTCGCTCGGGCGCCCCTCTTTTGGGCGGCCACGTGCCGAGGAACGGCGGCGCATGGTGCGTGCTGACCAACTGAGACGGATAGAGGAGAGCGTGCGTCTGACGTCTAAGTGGTGTCCTGTATAGGAACGCGAGCTCGTGCTGCGCTACGACACACGCGAGCTCAAACGCGGCGAGGCGTGGTTCCTCATCGAGACGTCGTGGCTCGACGCGTGGATGGCCTACATCCTGAGCGAGGACGACCCTGACTGCCCCGTGGTCAAGCCCGGACCGCTGACCAACTACTCGCTGTTCGACCCGAAGGAGTACTGTCTCAAGAAGGAGCTCGTTGCCACCAAACACTACCGGTACGTGGTGTTCTGGAAGAGCCATGGGCGTCGTCGCCGCTCATGCTGGGTTTGCATTTTTGGTTTGGACAGTGGGGTCAACCCGATGGTCTACTCGCTCTACGCCGAACTGTACGGTACGGCCGGCGCCAAGCCCATTGTGAGGTGGACGCTGGATATCTACGCGACGCCCGTGATGATCGACGACGTCAAAGAGATGCTGCGCGGTCCCGAGCTCAAGGCGCGCGTCGAAGTGCAGGAACTCAATGACCTCTTTGATGTGGACGAGCGCGTGGATCGCGCCGACGACGAGAGCTTCCTCTACCGCTGCTGCTGCCGCTGCGAGTTTCTGATCCCGTGTCTAGGGCGGCTGCTGGGCGGTCCGACGTACTCGGCCCCGGACGACGACAAGAAGAAGAGGAAGAAGAGGCGCAGCCGCCGCAAGAGGCGACGATCGTACGACGACAGCGACGACGACGAGTCGTCCGACGATGGCGAGACCGAGTCGGAGACGCGAGGGCTGCTGGGCTAAATGAACTGGAACGATAGGAGCTCAGTGGAAGCGATTCGGGCGTGTATTTAAGAGGCTGGATGTGGATGTGGGATATGCATACGACATAGAAATCCGTGATTCAGTAGCCCCTTCC
>JAADXL010000182.1:0-46807 GCA_023337755.1 Pythium aristosporum
CCTCACACATACACGTACACAGGAGCACAAGTAAGCGAGCAGGACCAACAGTATCAGAATTGCTCTGCAGCCCACACGCCCCCCACCACCATGATCATCCTCGAACCCAAGGCTACCAAAGCGGAACGGCATACACAGCCGACGCAGCGCGAGTCTCGACACAGTCTGCGCAAGATCTACAACAGTCTCACTGCCTCGGTCCGATCCAGTCCAGGACAGTCAACCGACTTCTTTATGGAGGCAGAAGACCACACAAGATGGCTCCCACAGCATCCCATCGCCGGCGATGTGTACGCCACGCACCCTGAACTCATCGAGAGTCCTCACCCACGCAGCGCCAGTCCCGCGAATGCCTCTCACAACGGTCGCGGGTTCTTGCGCCACAAGCGCCACAGCCAAGTACCTACGTCCCGATCTCCGGCGGCCAGCACGGCCAGCACAACGCCGAGCGTCATCTTTATCACGTGCTCAGCACGCTGAAGACATTGAAAAGTATTTATGATAAAATGTGGTAAGAGGGGGATTGAACCTCTCAAATGCAGCCTGCTCATGGTGCAGGATGTATCCTTTGAACATGAACAACATATGCAGTATCCCATTTAAATAATCGACTCACATCCGTACACTACCTTTTGCCATCGGCGAAGATGACTTACAAACCGACCATTTGGTTTGAATGCATACAAGGATTCCAATTGAACACGGGGGTCGACTGATATTTACAGTTGGTGAACTTCTTTTCTACGACTGTACTCTACACAATAGCTCAATAACGGCGACATCGGTGAAATCTCCACAGTCGCGTGGATTTATCATTGAGAGCTATTCCCGCGGTATTGAGAGGAGACGTGGAAGATCGTTTAAGATGATAACCACGACAACGAAGAAGACTTTGCTGAGGAGGCCGATCATTTGCTTGGAACTGACCTCTCTTCCGCACTCTGCCAGTCTATTTGGTAGGATTAGACTCGATCGAAGTCAGAAATGTAGTGTAGGTCGACGCTGTCGATGGGAACTGCTAGGGTACGTAGTGTGCGAATTTGGATATGAGTAGCTAGATCGACGAGAACTCTGGTTGGTTGTCCTGGTCCAAGTGTTTACTGTCGTTCAAGCCACCCGAGAGGGTGCGGAACTTCACTCTGCTGTTCAAATCACGTTCAGAGAACAAAAATGTCTCTAGATGGCTGTGTCGGCGGCAAAAACGTGAGATTCTAGCCGAAGAGAACGTGGTGCCATCTTGGAACGCCCAACCCATCGATATACTGTACAGTACACCATAGTACAATACGTACTTCTAGTTTCGCCACCGTAGAAACGAGAAGTTCCAAGATGTGTATTATTACGTGCATGTGTCTAGTATTCTAGCACACTGTACAGAATAACTTGTGTGTCGAAGGTACTGGATACATCTGCACGCAGTCTAGAAATATTAATAACACCGGGCACATGGCGACGAATCAGTCGGTGGATTTTTTCCCACATCTTGGCTAAGCACCAGTCACACTGAGGTTGGAGACCAGTCCAGATGCGGGGGAAAGGCGAGGGCTCCCCGAATGCCTCGGGATCCCCGCGCCTTTATCACACAAGACCATAGACTGGGTTCTGGAGTCGATCCAGGTCCTCCAACACGCGGAGTGGTAGTGTATAAGTATGGTGTCAAACAAGCAGGCCTTGAATTGTTTAACGTTGTACTATTATATACATAAATCAATGGTCATCCAAGGGGTCTTATTGTTTTGAAAATATCCGAAAGCACACTGGCGTGCATTGTCTGTGACAGTGTATGCTAGCGCTTTCATCATGCTATCGATGTGTACCTACTTTCGCCATCGCGTTTGGTGCACGCCAGAACTTTCACCATCATTAACCCGTGAACGATTCGAGTGTAATGGTCTGATGATTAGACCCAACCGCTTGATGGTCAAAGCTCTGGCGTAAGTGTACAGTACTAAACGATTGGAAGCGGACTGTGCACCAGCCACAACTTTCATCATCAAATGTTATGGACACGAATCGTACGGTCCACAACCATTAGTTTTCAACCGCGAACGTTTGATGATGAAAGTCCATGGACTCGCCCAACACTTCGATCATCTACTCGCGCGGCTGACGACAGTCGTAGCTGTTTTCTCGGTTGTGCAGTCTGTCCAGCTCATAGACAGTGCAAGCGCGTCTGCCCGTGTTCCCACCGGAGAGCGTGGAGACTGACAAGAGCATAGACTGTACATTCACAATGCGGGCGGACACTGGTCTGGAGCAAAGGCTGTTCTCACAGTGATCTTCTCCTACATTGAACTGTACGCTGGCCATGGCTCTAGTCCTCGCTCTAAATACCTTTCATAGCGTACTCTCGAGTGCCCAAATACCCTGTCCGGACCGTTCCGCCAACAACTTGTTCCCGCGCCTTTTAAAATTCTCTGATGAGTGTATTCGGAAGCACTGCAGGCGGGAATTTGATGGCGAATCAACAGGAAACACAAGCCAGAGATCGACGTGCCGCATGCCAAACAGATTTCAATTCCGAGGTCCACAGTTGCCCGATGCATCATGCACGACCGTGCCAGACCCACACTGTACACAAATCCAAAGATCAAGGTGCAGCATGCCAACCAGATTTCAGCGCTGCGGTCTCCACAGTTGCCCAATGCACGGTCGTGCCAAATCCACACTGTACACAAATCTGGCAGATCAGCGTGTCGGATGCCAAACAGATTTCAGCGCCCGGGTCTCCACAGTTGCCGTCTGAACGCCAGCACCGTAGTACAGTGTACCGCAGATACTGTACACTGCGCAGTCCGCGTACACTGAGGTACAGTCGAATACATCTATCTGTACAGTTCAGTATGTACGGTATACTATAGCAGTGGTGCCCATTCCCTCAACCTGCGAAAAGCCATACTTGGACTGGATGAAGGAGCAGTGTTCATTGCACACCGACCAAACCCACCTCTGAAATACCATACTTATGACCTGATCTCGTCGTTCGAATGGATGGCGCGTCAGGTCTTTGTTCTTCGAGACAGCTGAGCAGCGCGCGCAGGCGTGGCTGAACACTTTTCTTCAATCGGTCTCTTCTGTATCACGATCGGGCACGGCACACAAAGGAACATTAGCGGGCGAGCAGCTACGACCGTCAGTATCAAAATTCCACTCGAGCCCCCGCACGCCGTTCATTCACATCATGGCCATCCACGCCCTGCTCAACCTCAAGGCACCGAAAGCCGAACGCCACTCGCAGCCCACGCAGCGCGCGTCGCGACACAGTCTGCGCAGCATCTACAACGGTCTCACGGCTTCGGTCCGGTCAAGCCACAGGCAGTCCACCGACTCCTTTATGGAGGCAGAAGATCACAAACGATCGATCCCGCACCACCCCATCGCCGGCGACGTCTACGCCACGCACCCTGAGCTCATTGAGAGCCCCCGTTCACGCAGCGCCAGTCCCGCGAATGCCTCCCACAACGGTCGCGGGTTCCTCCGCCACAAGCGCCATAACCACGTGCCCGCATCTCCGATGTCGGTCACAGTGACCAGCACCCCGCCGAGCGTGATTTTCATTTCGTGCCCAGCGCGGTGAAGAAATTCATGCTTTGTATGCGTCGAATCCTTAAGTGTGAAATCGAATATTTATGATCGTGAGATCCAATGTGGCAAGAGGGGGATTGAACTCCTCGAATACGCGGTCAGCCACCGCTAGCGAACTGAATAACCTAAGAGGAAATGTCAACTATAAATTCCTCACTTGCATTTGATGTCTCCTCTCTCTCTCTCTCTCTCTCTCTCTCGCGCGCGCGCGCGTTCCAGGTTATGTCTGATACTGTAGTACAATGTACTATCGCGCTTTTCACTCGGGGTCGAGAATTGTGTTTCTTGGCCTCACTACGGCTACACGTTCTACTAAACTTAGTAGAAAACTCCCTATGCCTTAGAGCTTACACATCACCCTTCGCCACTGCCAACACAATTCCCCCTTTAAGCGAATTGTTGCTCTCTGGAATACTGCGTAGGAGCAGGAGGAGGATATATGGCGTGGCGACCCAATCCCCACTAAGCCGGAGGCCATGAGCCTTGTGCATCGAGCCCCACAACCGAGCGGTGTATCTCGGTCTCTTCGCAGGATACGCGCCAGCACCAGTGGCTGGAACTGGAGGTGGGCGGCGAAAGCTCCTTGATCCCCCGCCAATAGTTGTACTCAGAGGCTGAGGCTAAGCGCCGTACGGACCAGCTCGGTGCTCGACATATGCGAGCCCACAACAAGATTGGCGAGCGATCAGTCGTCTCTGTTTGGAGCATCAGCTCCCAGGTGCTCCGCCAGTCGGTACGCTCTGGACAAGCTTTGCATAAGAGCAATGATCTCCACCCACGATTGGCCGACACTGCCGGCCGTCGTGTTGACTCCCTATAAGCCACTTGGCCACCTCTGATTCTACTTGGCACATTACTGCGTGTGATAATCTTTAGCTCCCTCATCGTCATCACGATCAAGCAAGCAAAAACTGATCAGAGTGGACTGGTGCTAGACACTGACCCCCAACGGCAAACAGGCGCCACGGTGACGTTGCACGACCCTACGGTTCATCAGTAATCTTCACTGCGCCCGCGAAATCCTTGGCAACGTTCAACAGCACGCGCATTTTTGTCTGGCAGTAGCTACCTAGAGCGTATTGTGCTGCCTGGCTCACGAACGGAGTAGCGGCGGTGATTGTTCGATGCGTGCATCGATGAAATGGTCACACCATCTGTGGGTACTTCATTGATGTACTGTAGCACCAGTGCCCACCCTCGGCTTCGAATTCGACGAAGGGACATCGAAAGTGAAGCGGTGATAGAAATTTATCCAGCGACCAACCGAAGATAGGGGCGACTCTACCGGCTGCGAAAGTAGAGTCGCTCCGTGCGATAGACTCGATCCAGCTTCGAACCGTCGCGACTCTCCCTCTCTCTATGATACGAGCGATTTGTGACCGTCCGTTGACTTCGACGCCGTCTCGTCACACTCGGGGAGACTGTACCAAATCGGCCACAGCAGATCCTGTAGTGGCCGATTTGGTACAGTCTTCTCCAGAAGTCCTTGATAAAATCGAGGGATCCGAAATTCGAAGTTTTACAAAACACCTTTATTTACATATAACCGTTTATTACGGATGAAACTATCCATTCATTCTATTTTCATATGAAGTACCTATACTTATTACTTTGTCATAGGCACGGCAACATACCTATGAGAATTAATAGTAGTTGAAGTGGGCCGCGTCGGCGGCCGTGTAGCACGGCCCTCGTCACTTCATACATCCCCGACCCCTTCCTCCAAAGTTATGCGCCGAAGCTTCCCATCGCCAGGCTGGTTGAGGAGGAGCCTTGGCTCCCTGTTGTGGGGTGGAACCAAGATCTTAGTCTGGCTCACTCGAGAACTTTCTCCGTGTCGCTCACACGCACTCTTACACTCACAATGGCGAACTGCGTGACAACGCCTGTACAAGATCCACCTACCACCTCGCGTCGCTTGACGATCTATTTCCAGGACGAGGCCGTGCGCCAGCGGTCCTTAGCGACCATCCAGCGACTGCTCACGACCGCCGCGACGGGCAGTGAGGACGCGACTAGTAACAGCGCATTGCTGGCGAAGAAGGCGCTCAAGTACCGCAAGGTCTTTGACCGCATGAGCGGTGTCGACGTGACCGCACCCGCGTTCGACGCGTCCAAGTATCTCGGTGTCGACTGGTGCCACACGCCGAGCCTTAAGGCCCACTGCGCGCGGGTGTGATAGTGAGAGCGATACATAATATGAGATTGAGGCGAATGCGCTCCAACGAGGGGGTCTGTCGACACAGAGTGGACTGAATGAAACTGAATAATGGGATCTGTTATTAGCTCAGTGAGAGCAGTGGCAAGCGTGTCTGAAACGGACCATATTGCTTGACGCCGACGCACCTGAGATATCGATAATCACCAGGTTAATGGAGAGGCGCATGACGGCGAGTCAGGCGTCGATGGCGAGACGGTTGACGATGAGCCGCGCGTCGTCGGTGCGGCAGCCCACGGAGGCCTCGATAGCGCTGTCGGCGTCCAAAGACAAGTCGCTCTCGGCCGTCTCACTCACCAAACGGACGGTGCGTTCGCACTCAATGCTATTCTCTCTGAAACGAGTATCGTTTATCAAAGACATGTTTTCTAGAACTCGTTGGTGGATGACGTTGAAGAGATCAAGAGCAACGTCAAGGAACTTCAATTGCAAGGACGTGAGGCGGCCCAGCAAGAGCATACGGTTCAGGACCTCAGCAGCAAGGTGAGTTGGCTGAGAGTTGCAACGAGAGCTCCCCAGCTGATGAGTGGTTTGTCTACTAGGTGATGGCTCTCCACCACGCCTTTGAATCGCTCTCCGATGTCTGCATCTACGTTGGTACGTGCCATCTTCTCACCTCACTTACAAGGACGGAACCAGTGTATTAAAATGCGTATAATGTGCGGAAGAGTAGAGGACTCGCAAAAGAAAATGAACGACCACGTCGATCTTCTCACAAAGCGCGTCGCGATGATGGAAAAGTCGGTCGCGACCATACAGGCGCAGGCGCCCAAGGCCGAGGCCAAGCGCAAGCACTTGAAGACCACAACGGAGCATCGATTTTCGGAGTTCCAAGAGACCTTCGCCAAGCTCGCATTGAGCGTGTACGAGACGCAAGCCAAGTTGAGTCGTGTAAAGAACAGCGCCGACGATCTGATGGTACGAGAACAGGAGGCTATGCATCTCACGCAGACGCTGCAGGCCACACAGGAGCAAACAACGGATTGGCTCCATCAGCTCAAGCGCGAGTCGGCACAGCTCACAACCGAGTTGGAGATATTGAAAGAGCAGACTGGCGCCACAAACGTCACTCTCGCCAGTGACATACAAGTACTCGCCAAAGAATCAGCGAGCTTGCGGTCAGCAATGGTGCAGCAACACGGGCAGTGGGCTCAGAAACTCGACTCTCTCCGCGAGGCCATGAACCGCCAAAACCGAATCGATAAATCCCAGCTCTCGCAGCGGCTCGATGCCCTCAGTGAGACCGTCGCGACCCACGAGTTGCGAGCAAAAGACGCTCTGGGATCGCTTCTCAAGAACCACGGCGTGCTCCGTGAGGCTGTGAACGACGGCATGGCGATCTGCTCGAGTGAGATCAAGATTCTGAGCCAAGAGTGGAAGGCCGTGCAGCACGACCACCGCGAGAAACTAGAGCACCTTGTTCGTCAGATCAGCGACCAGAGTCTTGAGGCGTCGCAAAAGTACGAGACACTTCGGTGCAGTGTCCAGTCCATGGCGATCCAATTGGATCTTACTATTTAGAAAATGGATACAATGTAGGTTAGAACGGTCTTCGGAGTATGCAGGCTGTTTAAACGTAGAGCGTCGACTGCTCGGACGCCACCGGCGCTTGGTATTTGTTCTTGTACTTGTCCTTGAGCGCCGCGTACCTCGTGGAGATTTCCTACTCGACACACAGAACGACATCGTGAGCTTTCACCAGAACAAGTGCCTCATCTAATGGCAGGGGTCCAACCGACATGTTCTTTCTTGACCGTGATCAGATCGTCGTCGAGGTCGCGCAGCGCGCGGAGGCTTCGGTACTGGTACTTGCGACGGTCGCGCACGCGATTGTACTCGCTGCTGCAGCAGAAGCGGAAAACTTCCATGGCAAACAGGCCGAGCAACAAGTAGGCCGGGAGAAACTTGCTGTTCTCAAAGCGGCGCAATTGATCATCTCTACAGAAACGCGCACATCAATCCAGGGCGAGCACGGCATCTTCATGAATGCAAGTAACCATGGGGGTGTACGTGAGGTGGAGCTGCTGCTGGTGGTCGCGTAAGAACTGATTGATCGCCGCTCCTTGCGTGAGGATCACGACGGCGAGCGCGAGTTCCATGAGTGCGAGCAGAATGAACAGGTGCTGCGAGAGCGAGAGGCACGTCGCGCAGCTGCGATAGGACGCGCCGCACCAGCTCATGGCTGCTGTGACGATCATGACGCCGCCCACGGCGAGGATCGGCGCGTACAGCCAGTCCGGCGCGAACCCATTCACCCCTGTCGGAATAAGATATGCATGTGAGTGAACGAGGGCGGCTTTTGAGGCGGGAGAAAGAAGAGCCCCGTACCCAGATACAGTCCATAGACGGTAAGCATGACGCCACAGATGATGTCGACGCCATTGAAGATGAAGAGCGCGCTGCCCGCGCAGAACTCGGCGAGCGAATCCCCCATGGTGTTTCTTCTTCGCACTGGAATCCAGCACGGAACACTCGTATCGTCTATTCGAGGTCCAACTTCAAGCATTCGCTATCAAAGGTGTCCCTCTAAAACCGTACGCAACAAACTCCCGGTCAAGAAAAAGCGCTTTTTAGCTCAGCAGTGGATCTTGAAAGGTTCTTTGGATGATGGGCCCTAGGCGGCGGGCGTGAGTGCGTTGCGCGTAAAGTTGAACACGAGCGGCTGCGCTGGATGCAGCTCGTTCGAGAACTTGTGATCCAGAACGCAGGGCTGCGCGAGCGTGAAGCGGTACCGCTTGAGAATGTTGGCGATCGCAACGCGCATTTCGAGCATCGCGAGCCGCATGCCGAGGCAGTGGCGCGCGCCCGTGCTGAACGTTTGGAACATGGAGCCCGGGTAGCTGATGAGCTCGCCCGTGTCCGCGTCGATCCATCGTTCCGGTTTGTACTCGGCCGCATCGGGGCCCCAGATCGTCGGGAGCCGCGCCATGGCGTAGGTCGGCAGGAAGAAGTTGTCGCCCTTCTTGACTTGGATGGATCCGCCGATGATCGTGTCGGCGTCGGCGATGCGCTGGTTCAGCGGAATCGCCGGGTATAGTCGTAGCATCTCCTTGATGGTCGCCTCGAGATACACGAGCTTGTTGAGCTGGTCGCCGCTCACGTACGAGTCGTCGCCGAAGTTGGGCAGCAACGACTTCATTTCGTCGCGCACCTTTTGCTCAATCTCGGGGTACTTGGTCATGAGCAAGAAGTACCACGTGAGCGACGTTGCCGACGTGCCACGCGAGCCAATGACGAGCGTGAGAACCACTTCTGGGAGGTCTTCAGCGCGCAAGCCTTCCGTGTCTTCATCGACCTGCTCTAGGAACAGCTCGATCATACTCTTGACGTCATTATCGGTCGTAGCAGCCTCGGCACGGGCCTGTCGCTGCGCTGCAAACGCGGCAAGGCTCTCGGGCACGGCTTTGTTGAGCCAGGCACGCGACGCGCGCATGGCCGTGTTGATCTTGCGCTCGGGCCCGATGTTGAGCCAGCGCTCGAGCTTCCACCAAAACGTCGGCACAGAGCCTCGGCGCATGACCACGGGGCCGGCTTCACGGATGCCATGCTCCATGACGTGGGTCTTGCCCGTGCCGATAATGTTGAGCTCAATGCCCAACGCCAGCTCGGCAAACGTCTGCATGGCAAAATCCTGGAAAAGCGGCATCATATCGACGGGCGTGCCATCTTGGGCGGCGCGGTCCAGCACGCCGTTGAGCTGCCCGACGTTCTTCCGCATGTGGACTTGCATGCACTTGCGCAGCGCGCGCGCCGAGAAGAACTTGGCGACGGCCTTGCGCTGATGGTACCACTTGGGCCCATCGGACGAGATCAATGACTTGCCCAGCATGTCTTCGCTCATGTCATTGGTCACCTTGCCGCGGATGAAAATGTCCGCTTGCGTGGCCAGCATTTCCTCGACAAGCTCGGGCGTCGTGATGACCGTCGTGTCCATGATGCCGGGGAGGTAGAATCGCCATGGCTCGCCGTTGAAGTGCAGACTCCTCTCCAAGAGCCATTTGTGCAGCCGCTCGGCGTTTTCGCCCATTTCCTTCATATCGCCAAAGAGATAGTGGCGGTTCTCGAGCGTGTGCACTTTGTGGGCGTTGATCTTGGTCGTCGACTTGGCTCGCGACGTTGCGTACCACGCCAAGAGCGAGAGACCGAGTGCGCTGCCGATGGTCACGAGCAGCGAGAGCCTCGCATCGTCCGCGAACATGTCGAAGGGCGTGAGCACGCGCATGGTGGTGAGATGAGTTGACCACAACGGAAGTGGGCGGGAATCGCGAAAGAGAGAATGAGCTTCCCACACAACACGACCGAGTCCCTTTGTCCAAGTCTCTGTGTCATGGACTCAAGTTGGACAAGCCCTGCGTTTCTGCGGGACATCCCGGTGGGAGAGATTCCCACTGTCTGGTCTTGGGTTTGGATGGTTACCGTATCAAGTGTGATTCCGTAATCCTGAGTCAACATCAACGGTGACCGACGTATCCTTAATAACGGGTTTTCATTTCACGGTTCAAATATTACTTGATATTATATACATACATAGTATTTTAGTATCTGTTATAAAAGGGTATTTAAAAATAAATCTCTAATTGAAAGCGAATTCGCGATCATCTTGCCCATCATACCCATTTTCAATTGTTATCCTGATAGAGTTTATTATTCTACTATATTAGTACATCGGAGTACGTCGGACGTTTTCAGACACAATATTTCAATACTGTAGCTACTGTCTTAGCGTAGTTAACTCCACGGGCGGGGGATATGGGTTCAGCATGATGACGTTCTGTGTGCACAGTACAGTGATGACAGCGGTTCAACTCGATGACTTTGAACAAATCAATCCAAGGAATGAACTTTCAAATCGTTTTCTGGGAAACCAGCTTACGGGAATACATCACTCAAAAACACGGAAATGCAGCATACTACTATACAGCACTCTAGAGGCTCATCCAAGGGCCTCTTAGGCGGCGGGCGCGAGCGGGTTCCGCGTCCACTTCATGACCAGCGGCTGTGCCGGCAGAAGCTCGGTCGAGAGAATGTGGCTCATGTCGTTGGGCTCAGCAACAGTGAAGCGGTACCTCTTGAGAATGTTGACGATCGCGATCCGCAGCTCGAGCATTGCGATCCGCATTCCAATACACTGGCGTGCGCCCGTGCTAAACGTCTGGAACTTGGTCGTCGGGTAGTTGATGAGCCCGCCCGTCTCGGGGTCGATCCATCGCTCAGGCTTGAACTCGGCCGCGTCCGGTCCCCAGATCGTCGGCAGCCGTGCAGTAGTGTAGGCCGGAAAGAAAAAGTTGTCGCCTTTCTTGACTTGGATGGATCCTCCAATGATCGTGTCGGCGATAGCCACACGCTGGTTTAGCGGCAGTGCCGGGTACAAACGCAGCATCTCCTTGATGGTCGCCTCCAAGTACACAAGCTTGCTGAGCTGGTCGCTGCTCACGTATGATTCGTCGTTGACGTTCTCCAGCGACGCCTTCATTTCGTCGCGCAGCTTCCGCTCCACCTCGGGGTGCTTGTTCAGCAGCAAGAAGTACCACGTGAGCGACGTCGCCGACGTGCCGCGAGCGCCAATCACAAGCGAGAGAATCACTTCGGGCAGGTCTGCGGCACGCAGACCGTCCGTGTCTTCGTCGACGTTTTCGATGAAAAGCTCCACAAGGCTCTTCACGTCGTCGGCATCCGACTCAGTGCCGGCCTGGGCCTGGGCCTGTTGCTTGGCCGCCACGGCCGCTAGGCTTTCGGGCACGACCTTGTTAAGCCACGCGCGTGTGGCCTGCATGCCCTCTTTGATCTTACGCTCAGGACCGACGTTGAGCCAGCGCTCGAGTTTCCACCAGAAGGGCGGCAGCGAGCCGCGACGCATAATGACAGGCGCGCCCTCGCGGATGCCGCGTTCCATGACGTGGGTCTTGCCCGTGCCAATGACGTTGAGGTCAATGCCCAGCGCCAGCTCAGAAAACGTCTGCATGGCAAACTCTTGGAAGAGCGGCATCATGTCGACGGACGCGCCATCTTTCGCAGCGCGGTCCAGCACGGCGTTGAGCTGCCCGACGTTCTTCCGCAGATGCACTTGCATGCACTTGCGCAGCGCACGCGCCGAGAAGAACTTGGCGACGGCCTTGCGCTGGTTGAACCAGTGGACACCATCGGTCGTGATGAACGACTTGCCCATGAGGTCTTCGGTAATCGTCCTCGTGGCCTGACCGCGGACGAAAATGTCGGACTGCGTGGCCAGCAATTCCTCAAGAAGCTCTGGCGTCGTGATCACTGTCGTGTTCATGATGCCGGGGAGGTAGAACTTCCACGGCTCGCCCTTGAAGCGGAGACTCGTCTCATAAAGCCACTCGTGGAGCCGCTCGGCGTTTTCGCCCATTTCTTGCAGATCCCCGAGCAGGAAGTGGCGCCGCTCGAGCGTGTGCACGCCTTGTTTCTTGCCCTTAGGCGTGGCTGGCTTGTGAGCCGATGTGAACCACGCAAACAGCGTGAGTGCGAGTGCGCCGCCGACCGTTGCGAGCAGCTTCACCATCCCGTCGTCCGCCAAGGAATCGAAGGGAGCGAGCACGCGCATTGCGAGAGAGGAAGAGCGGAGGGTCTTGTCGGTGGCGAAGAAAATGTAAGAATGAGCCTGCTACGGCGCGTGTGGTCACACGGCCCAACGCCTTGTGGAGGGGAGTTCCGAGGGCATCCGTCGATGATTGTGGCGTGGCGGGCGACGCAAATACAGGGTCACGATGCCGCCGGACGGGGCAGCTTCACCCACGCGATACTCAGAGTATCCCGTCTCCCACGGAGAGGTTCCCTCTGGCCGATCTCTGTGCGGATCCAAAGACCCCACTTAATTGGAGACATGGCCACTCTGCGTGACAGGACTGATATATCGCCAACTAACGGTTATACGTTTTTGAGTACACGTATGTTAGGTGTTTGCAGACCTTTAAATGTTTATGAACATCGGTTGATACAGTTACTAATAATGAAGGGTTTAGCTCGCTGGGGGATTTGCAGGTTTTCGCGATTGCTGTCTGGTCGTTGGGCCCGTTCCATCTCTCGCCCGAGATACAAGTGCCCATTCCACGGGCACCCCATTAAATGAGCATCTGTATCACAAG
This sequence comes from Pythium aristosporum, assembly GCA_023337755.1. Classification (NCBI taxonomy): domain Eukaryota; phylum Oomycota; class Peronosporomycetes; order Pythiales; family Pythiaceae; genus Pythium; species Pythium aristosporum. Next base: position 12,907 of record JAADXL010000182.1, read on the forward strand.
TTTGCGTCTGGGGTGTCTGAAGATGGCGAGACTGTGCCGCTGCAAATGGCGACGCTCCAGCACGTCACCATCCTTGCCTTCCAAGATTTGGATCGGAATCCTATGGATCGAGTCCATCCGCCCGAGCCAGGAGCAGCTGTCTACGATACTGTACCGTGAATTCAAGGAGAGCAACATGGTATCGCCGTTGATGCACGGACAGTGGCAGTTCTTCGGGCGACCTGCCCGACACGTGGCAGGAAACGAGACTCATCCTTCGCTTGAGAACCTTTTGAAAGCTGGGGTAGTCCGCCTGCTCTGCCTCGCAGGTGCATGCACATGTATCCGATAGCGGGCGTCTCTGTTATGTATTTTGTGCTCAGGCAGCAAATAGGAAGTGATGAAACCGCCATAGGTGCCAGCCCGATTTGTACCCGATGCGAACCGCTCGTGGCCAAGCTGTCGAGCGGCTCAGGGGAGCAAGACAAGAGTTGGTTAGGACAAGGGAGAGGTCGAATTGGAGAGAGGTTACCGCTGACTCAGCACTGCATGACGCTACGTTGGCCGGGCTAGATCAGAATCAGCTCGCTGCCTGAAAAGTAGCAGTTGACTCATGGGTTCACAGCTCTGCCTCGTTGTCATTGAACGTTCTGAGGCGTCCGGGGATTGATGCCCGAGGAATCGGTGGCCACGCAGGTCAGCGAAAGTTACTGCATCATTATGGCTCTCTCACTCGTGTCTCAACGACGCTGACTTCGCTCACCGCAACGCAGTGTATAATGCTCACATCGTGATAACGGTGTCGTGGGGAGGAGGCTTTCGAGATCGAACGCACGAGTCGTGGAGGAGCGTAAGTGTGGAGCAGAAGAGCCTCTCCCGACCAGCATTGGCCACTGTTGACCCCAGCGGTGCAACAAGGTGTTCTGGGCGGCGCGAATGGAGCCCGACCACCAATCAGGACGTTCGACAGAGTCCAAGCGGCTGCGGTTGCTGCAACTTGCAGCAACCGCAGCCGTGGGGATCCCCCAAGAAACTGAACACAGTACAGTAGTGTACAGTACTGACGAAGTCCTGTCTCCAATGATGACTGAAAGGAGCAGCTTCAACTCGAGTAGAGTCTCGACCATCGAGTCGACGGCGCTGGATTTTCTGTGATGAAATGTCCCATTGAGTCTCCCCACCACTGATTCCCGTAATGCACATGCTTGCTGTAAGCATGTGCGATGTACTGTAAGTCTTACATTGCACCGCATAATCTCGCCAGCGTGGATACATGTACTGTACTGTACTGTACATTGTACAGAACCACATTGATCACATCAGACAGTCCAAGACACGCACCTGACGTGCCGTGCTTGCACAACACGTGGATCCCCGAGACCTTCCCCAACAGCTACATGGATTGTGTTAGCAGTCGTCGCCACTGGCACACTACCATGCACGTGTCCGAAGAAGCGCCGCCATGGAGTAGCCCCACAGTCCACATCATCGTGCTGGAGCCTGAACTTCGAGATCCCCTGGTGGCACGATCTGATACGTGTATCGGATTTCGGGGTAGCGACTTGGATCATACAAATTGAGGGACTTTCTCACAGCAGTACCACCCTAATAAGCTCCCGCACAGTTCACACTAATCCAGATCCATGCGGCATAGATCTGGTCGGCTGCACATGGCTGACATGCTCAGCCAAGTGCCTATCCAAAGGGTCACCCATACTCAAGTAATACGAGTCGTCTCTATTTGCTTTTGGCGTGGAAGGCACGCTTCTTGCCTTCCTTGAGGTCTTGGAGGCGAAACACGGCAATGACGCCCGCGCGGTCGAGCCGCACCTTGCCGGCATTCCCCTGTGCGTCGATACGCGGCAGCCGATCGATTTCTTCACCGCCCTGGAAGAGAATGAGCGTCGGCAGCTGCGACGACGTGGTCGAGACGTCGATCTGGTGGTCGCGCGCGAGTTCAGGGAACTTGGCGAGGTCGACGCTGCCAAAGCGCAGCGTGTCGGAGCCGAAGGTGAGCGAGAGCTCGGCCAGCAGCGGGTCGTGCTGCAGACAGTGGTCGCTCCAGTCGGCGTACAGATAGACGAGCCACGAGACGTTCTTCTTGCTGCCGCTGGAAGACGGTGGCTTGGTGCCGCCCATGCGTTTGACGTACTGCTCCATAGTCGCGGGATTCAACGGCGTGATGTTGTGAGGACCAGCATACTTGGGATGGCCCACGGCGATGAAGAGGACTGTGCAATACAGTCAAAAGGATCAGAACACGCATGAGTCATTAAGAGAGAATGTGCTGAACGTACTAGCGCAGTAGACGAGCATCCAGCCGAGAAGGCGGCGGTCCATGTAGTAGAGCCCGGCCAGCACCCCCGTCTTGACGTACGTGAGCAGCATGGCGACGCGGCCGTCGAGCGTCGCCTTCTTGCGGTAGTTGATCGCGTACATGACAATCACAAGCACAAACACTTCTTGCTCCTATGGATAGATAGGGAGCAGTGAGAGAAAGTCGATTGAAGAGAGAGAGTTGAGAAACCCACACGTGGAATGTTGAGGAAGCCCTCTCGCTCCTCCATCGCCGGCGTCCAAAAGTACTGGCGCAGCACCAAGTACGCGAGCGGCACAGTCGCATTCAGCGCATAGTACGGCGCGAGGAAGCGGTGCAGCGTCACGCGCGGCGCGGCAGTCGGCGGCGAGGCCATCACGGGCTGACAGGAGATATTGCTGATCCTTTCGTTTGGAGATGAAGAGGTCCAAAGTACCCATCCAGGCTTATGAATTGCAATTCAACTGAGCCCTCCAAATGAATTGAACTGCTCAATCGAACTTAGTGCTCGTTCCATCGAACTTAGTGGATCTTGAAACGACGTTGAGCTCTTCACGAGGGGATCAGAAAGCCTGTCGTCTATAATACTGCGTGACATGGCTGGTGATCTACGGCCGTCCGACTCTGTAGCTATCTATAAATGGACACGTGACCCGTCAGTGTCTTCCCTTCCGTGCGCGACGGCATTCCGCCTGCCGCCTGCACCATGCCGCTCGCCGTGCGCGCGTGCACCGAGGCCGACGGCGCGGCCGTGGACGCGCTCCAGTGGCCCGAACCTCCGGATCGGCGCCGGCTCTTTGGGCTTTTGCACACGGGCGCGCTTATCGAGACGTGCTTCCTCTCGCTCTGCGTCGTGGACTCGGCCTCGGACAAGGTCGTGGGCTTTGCGGCGTTTGACAACCGCGTGCCGGCGAATCTCGCCAAGTGGCCCGAGGCCACCGAGTACCTGAGCAAGCGCGTGCTCTTTGGTCGAGCCAACGGCTGCGTGTTGCTCGCGTCTTTCCGGCAAGATCCGGCGTTTGCCCACGCGTGGGTCGTCACTCAGCTTCTCCACCACGTCTTCAGTACGCAGTCGAGTATCGGTGGTCTGCTGCTGCCCGTGCCCGTGGGCGTCGACTTGGAGGAAGTCGGGCTTTTCCACCAAGCGTTCTCGTGCTCTGATTCCATCTCGCTCTCAAGTGGTGCTCTGTTCCGCTTCTTTCGCGCCGTGCGGGTCGACTACACGCCGAGCGTCTACGTCCGCCGAGCCGTGAGCGGAGACATCCGAGCGCTACAACCGATCGTGGAGAACCAGCAAATGCAGTGGCGCCTTGCTGACGGCGCGTCCTACCACGCGTGGTTCCACGCGACGTCCCTTGCACAGACGGTGGCAGCGCAGGACGCCCACCACGTGTGTTACGTGGCTCAGTCTATGACAGCCAATGCCCCCGCGGGCCTGTTCGCGTGCACGGATGCGTTCGACAGCGACCGCGTCGGCGACTTTGCCAAGCTCTTCTCGGAACTCTACCGATCCCATGGCACCCCGCCACGCTCTACAAACAACTCCACGACCGCCACCGCTAGCTCTCCAAATGGCCCACCAAAGATTGTCATCTGTGGGCCGACGGGGGCGGGGAAAGAGACCCAAAGCCGCGCGCTCGCCGACGAGTTCCGCGTCGTCCACTTGTCCACGGGCGACATGCTGCGGTCCCACATTGCACAAGGCACGGCGCTGGGTCTGCAGGCGCAGCACGCGATCGACAGCGGCGCGCTCGTGCCCGACGAGCTCGTACTCGACATGGTGCTCCTGCGGCTGAGCGATGCTGACTGCAGGAGCCACGGTTGGGTGCTGGACGGCTTCCCACATACAGAGCTGCAGGCCCGAGTTATGGTCTCCCAAGGCGTGCTGCCCGATCTCGTGGTCACGCTTAGCCTCGCAGATGACGACGTGGTCCAAAGACTATGCCGGCGACGACTCGATCCAGAAAGTGGCGAGCTCTACCATTTGGATTTTGACCCACCGCCGGCACCGAGACAAGACCACGTCGTGCAAAGGCTCGAGGACCGCGAGGACCACGTAAGACGTCGGCTTGTGTACTACCACACCAACAGTGAGGCCATCGCCCATGTATTTATGAAGCACGTGCCGCTCATCAGCGTTGACGCGGCGAGGACCAAGGAGTCGATCACACGGCGGCTAGTGCGGGACGTGTACAATGCCAAGAAGATGCGGCGGCCCATTCGGATACGCCACGCACCCAAGCTCGTGATCGCCGGGCCACCGGCCGGCGGGAAAGGCACGCAGTGCGAATGGATCGTGAGGGCGTTCCACGTGGTCCACTTGTCCACAGGGGATATGCTGCGGGCGAGTATCCAGGCCGGCGCTACGCTCGGACTTGAGGCGCAGGCATTCATGGACGCCGGCGAACTCGTACCCGATGAATTGATCATTGATTTGATTCTGGATCGACTCGAGAAACCGGATTGTGTCCAGCGTGGCTGGTTACTGGATGGGTTCCCACGCACGCGCGCACAGGCGCAAGCCATGCTAGCGAAGGGAATCGTACCGGACGCCATGCTAGTGCTGGACGTGCCGGACGACGACATTGTCGAACGCATCTCTGGACGGATGTTGGATCCAGAGACTGGAACGACGTACCACAAGACATTCAACCCGCCGAGTCCAGACATCGCGCAGCGGTGCGTCCAGCGCAGCGACGACACAGCGGAGACCGTGCGCGTGCGGCTGCAGGCTTATCACGCCAATTGCGACCACGTGCGAAGCGTGTTTCAGGGCGCGTGCGATCTCACAGTAGCGGACGGCACGAAACCCATCGAAGTGATTGCCGAGCAGTTCTTTGAGACGATTGAGACCTGTCTGCTTCGCAACAATGCCTTTGTCATGAGCATGTTTAGTATGCAACCCGACCACGAGTGCCGCGCACAGCTGCTACTCACAAAAGGTACGAGTGTCTTGTGAGATGCACCCAGAAGGGGATGCTAACGCTCTCTTCTCAACAGCTTTCCAAGATTTCCCAGACAAAGACGTGCTGCTGCTGGCGCTTCCCGAGGGGTGTCAGCGGCCCGTGGTAGCCACGGGCTTCCGGTCCGTCCGCGTGGATCCGCTTGTGTCGTCTGTGCATCGCATCCAGATGCAGCAGCGCCGGAACAGCCACGCCAGCACTCTGGCGAGAGCCGCATCCACCAACCTCAGCTCGTGGACGTCCACAGGGAAGAAGGCGCCTGCTCCCGTCACGTCTGTCGCGGGCAAAAGCAGCCGTCGCCAGCTCGTACTGTACGCGTTCCACCGCGACGAGCTGCCGTTTCTGAGCTTCTCAGGCAGCGAACTGCTCGCGGTCGACGACTTTGACCACAACGAAGCGGCCGACCGTGTTGGGGAGCTGGAGGATGTGCGGGCCGCCGAGGCCAGCAGCGATCAGCTTGTCGTCGTCAAAGGTCTCGGCTTCTCTGGTCTCTCCCGGATAGTCAAGGCCTGGACGCAGCGCGCGTTCTTTGGTGGCGGTCCCAAGCGCAAGGCTTCGGAAAAGTCCAAGAAAAGCGACCGCGCGCGGTCATAACCCACACAAACTGTAGCCATCGATTCTCAGATCTCATAAATTCGAAGTGTTGATCTGAGACTGATAATATGGTCTGATCAAGAAGGAAGAAAGTGCAGAATCCATCAACAGCGTAACGGAGACTGTAACGGAGAAAACGAAGAAGAGCTGCTTCAGTTATTCTCGGCACCAGCGCCACGCCGCCGCGATGGGAAACGCAGCGAGCGCATTGGCGGGCGGTTGCTGCTGTGACAGTACCGATACGATTCCGCTCACGAAAGTTCCAGAGACCATGGCTGTCTCGTCTTCCTATTCCGTGCGTCGCGCCGTCGATGCCGACCAGCGCGACGTGTCGGACTCGCTGGACCTGCCCGACACTGCGAGTCGCAAGCGGTTCTTTGGGCCTCGCGCAACGGCGCAGCTTGGCTCGCTCATTGAGACCTCGGAGCTCGCGCTCACGCTCACGGACGTGCACCGCGCCAACCGCGTGCTGGGCTTTTGTACGTTCGACGACAAGCCGCCGCCGCTCACGAGTGAGCTCACCGACCACACGGAGGCGTTCCGGGCGTATCTGCAGGCGAAATACGAGCTGTCGAGGGCGTCCACGTGGGTCTTTCTGACCTACTTTGCCCAGAAACAACCCACCGCGCCGACCTCTGGCGCGCCGTCGCGTCCTGCGAATTCCTCGGCGATCCTACGGCAGCTTCTCCACGCTGCCTACACGACGCTACCACACAGAGAGCGCGTGCTCCTCGTGTTACCACAGTCGATTGATTTCGAGACCGATCCAAGCGGACTTCACAAGTGTTTTGAACGAGTGGCGACGAGATCCAACCGTTCGTCCCTGGCCGGACTGCTGGACGGCGCGTTCGCCGAGTTTTCGTTGTACCAGTCGAAGGCGAGCGACGCGCTGCCCAGCGTCCACGTGCGCCGCGCGCGTGTCGAAGACCACGACGATCTTGAGCCCATTCTCAATGGTCAGCACGAGAATCTGACGCGCCAGTTTGGCGACTACTTTCTCGCCGAGCTCATCAAGGACCAGGACGCGGGCAACGTCTGCCTCGTCGCCGAGGCCGGCAGGACCGCGCCAGGCGATGTCGCTGGCCGCGCCGTCGGCGTGCTCGCCATCTCCAACGAGATTAACGTACTGCCGTTGCAGCAGTCGTTCGAGTTGGACGCCTACAACAATCTGGCGCCGAGTGATCCGTCCGCCGGTCCGCTGAGCATCGCGCCGCCCAAGATCGTGATCGCAGGTCCACCCGCGGGAGGCAAGGGCACACAGTGCGAGCTGTTGGTCGAGGAGTTTGGTGTGGTCCACTTAACCACGGGCGACATCTTGCGCGCGAGTATCCAGGCCGGCGCACCACTGGGATTGAAGGCCCAGGCGTTTATGGACGCGGGTGAGCTCGTGCCGGACCAGCTCATCATTGATGTGATCCTGGAAAGGCTCGAGGAGAAAGACTGCGTGGCACGCGGTTGGCTGCTGGATGGCTTCCCTCGCTCGGTGAGCCAGGCGCAAGCTATGATCCGGCTCGGGGTCCTTCCGGACACGGTCGTCCTGCTGGACGTTCCAGACGAAGAAGTCGTCAAGCGTATTTCTGGACGCCGGATCGATCCAGAGACCGGCAAGACGTACCACTTAGAGTTCAACCCACCGCCGCCACAGGACGAGGCCCTCCGTGCTCGCCTGATCCAGAGGTCGGATGATACCGAGGCAACTGTCCGGAACCGTCTGACCAAGTTCCATGAGAACTGTGACGCCGTCGTGGACGCCTTCCGACGCGTCTCAAAGATCCTCACGGTCGACGGGCTTCAACCCAAGCAAGAGATTGGCGACACAGTCATCAGCGTCGTTCACCGCGTCAAGAACGCCCAGAAATTCCGATATTTAGTACGCAAGCAGCATCTCTCTCCACCCAAACTCATCATCACGGGGCCGCCGGCTGGGGGCAAGGGCACGCAATGCGAGCAGCTCGTGGAGCTCCTTGACGTGGTCCACTTGTCGACTGGTGATATCTTACGTGCGAGTATCCAGGCCGGGGCAGCGCTTGGTCTCAAGACCAAGGCGTTCATGGAAGCTGGCGAACTCGTACCGGACGAGCTCATCATCGACGTGATCTTGGAGAGACTCCAGCAGCACGACTGTGCCACGAGAGGTTGGCTGCTGGACGGGTTCCCCCGCACGGCTGTGCAGGCACAAGCCATGCTAGCGCAGGGCGTCGTTCCGGACCACGTGCTGGTGCTGGATGTGCCCGATGAAGAAGTCGTGAAGCGCATCTCTGGACGCCGCGTGGATCCGGTGACCGGGAAAACCTACCACGTGACGTTCAACGCGCCGCCGCCGGAGGTGCGCGACCGCGTGATCCAGCGGTCCGACGACAATGAGACCACGATTTGCAACCGCCTGGAAAAGTACCATGCGAACTGCGACGCCGTGCTCAGCGCCTTTCGAGACCAAAGCGTTCAGATCGTCCAGTGCGACGAACTACTGCCTACGGATACCGTCGTTCAAACGTTCACGGCACCTATTTTCCAGCGCATGGTGGACGCCGAGGCGGCTGTAGCGTCCCAGTATGCGTCGACTTCTGGATCCAGTACTGATCCAGAGACGTCTGCCCAACTCTGGAAGCGAGTGGAGAATGCCCACGCCCGGCAAAACTGCTTTGCGATCACGCTGTTTTCGATGGACGATCGCTTTGACGCCGGCGGGGCGTTGGACCTCGTGGTCCACGCGTTTGCCGCGTTCCCAGACAGGGATTTCTGCCTGCTCACGCTGCCCACGCATGCCTCTGAGCCTAGTTTTCTTCGTGTGTTTACGCTAGCGGTACCGCGTGCTAACAGCACGTTTACGCACGTGCTGTACGTGCTGCACCGCGACGCCATTGCATTCTTCCACCCAGTGGGCATCAATGGCCAGACAGTCGTGGACGCCGTCGAGCTCACTGTCTCTCGTGTCGAGGTCTCCCCTAACGATCCGATACTCAAGCCGCTATTAGAGACCGTCACGCCGTTCATTCGTGCGAGTCTCCAGGATGATATGGCATTGGCGTTTGAGGAACTCGAGCTGGAGCTGGAAGACAATCCCAAGCACGCCGCGTTTGTGGTACGAGCTGGCTCGTCGCAGGCCGTTGGGGTCGTGGTGCTCAAGCGTGACCATGAGACCACGGGCGCGTTCCGGAATCACTTCCACCTGGATGAGCGACTGCTCTTGGCCCACCACCGCCCCAAAGACCACGCGATCGTGACGCAATTTGTGCTCAACCCCGTTTTCTCTGCGGCTGCGAGGTTTGTGCTTCAGGAGATTGCGAGGCGCTTCCATAAGAGCTGCCTCTTTTACCAGGTCCCCATTGGCACTGCCCAAGAGAGACCCTCGCACAGTCTCAGCTCTGTAGTCAACGAGTTTCTACTGGCGCCGCCTCGGCGAAGCATCCTCATCAGCAAAGACGAGGTCGAGCAGTACCCAGATGACACGACCCGCGTCCAGCAGCTACGGGACCATGACGCGTTTGCTCTCTTTGTCTTGTCGAAAAAGCTGCTGAGCGAAGCGAAATTGGTCCTCAACCACCGCGTCGTGGTCGTCGGCGCCTCTGACACGGCGGTGGTCGCACTGCAGAGGCTACTGAGTGTGCCGTATTTGCGGTTCACGAACCTCACGATCGTCTCCCCTCTCGGGCTCGAGATCGCGCCAAGTCTCGAGCCAAACCCGTTGGCCAAGGAGACAACTGAAGCGGACGATCCGTTGGCGTTTGCCCGTAAGAGTGGACTGACGTTTGCTGAGCTCCACCAGTGCAGCCTGCCGACCCACGTGCGCGTGGTCGAAAGCAAACTGATGCAGATCGACCGAGTCGCCAAGGCCATTGTCCTGCAGGACGGCTCGTGTCTCCCGTACGATTACTTGGTACTCGCGACGGGTCTCCAGGACGGCACGGCCACGGCCCTGGGCAAGTTTCCCAGCTTTGACGGCGACACGTATGTCCCAGCCAAAGTCCCAAGCAAGATGGTCTCCCTTGGATCTGTCCATACCGCACGGTGGATCCGCTCGCAGTTCCAACGCGAACGTGACGAGCTCTCCAAGGCAGAGCACGAGTCACAGCAGCGCATTGCCGTGTATGGCAGCTCGCTGTTCGCGTTGCAGGTGGTCCAGGCGTTGCTGGCACTCGGTGTGGATGGCCCACGTATCGTCCACCTCTCGCCAGCGAGGGACTCGATCCTCGAAGATGCCCAAATCAAGAGTGAGATCGACAAAGAGTACGCTCGCCAGGGCGTGATGGTCCTGTACAATACCAAGATTCAGTCTCTCGCCGTCCAGAGTGGTGACCCTACGGTGCTGGAAGGAGTGCACACGGTCCCGGCCGTGAGCGTCCCGCCCAGTGATACCACCCACCACCACGCCAACGGCCAGGCTCCTGCTCCTCCCACGCTCGTGCCCTGTGGGTGGCTGCTGTGCTGCCAGCACAATGACGCCGACTATGACGCGTTCCGTGCCATCAACGAGAGTGGTCTCGTCTACGACGGACGGCTCGTCGTCAATGGACTGATGCGTACGACCGACCCGCATATCCTGGCGGCCGGAAGCCTCTGCCGCTTCTCAAGGCGGTTCATCCACGCCAAGCTCCATGAACACTACAACGCTCGCGAATGTGGGGAGCTCCTCGCCAACTCATTACTGCGGACCTTGGATCCGCTCGCTGCTGCCTCTGCAGCTCCAGGCTCCCCCGTGACGACCACAGCGGACGACTCGTTGCTGCATGGCTCGAGCTCGCGCAAGAGCCTCTCGGGCTCTAATAGTGCACCGTCGCTGGGGAATGCCAGTGCGTCTTTGCTGCTGTCACCAATGACAAATGGGAATAATCACGGTGGAGCCATCGTGCCGCCGCCCGAGATGCATATGCCCGTGGTCCGCACAGCTCGGATCGTCGGCGGCAAGAGTTACGTGCAGATCAGCGTGCCCTCGCTGACCAACACTCTGTCCCTCCAAGTGCTGCCGACCCGCGTCACGTCCTCGCCGTCCTCCCGGTACACGTGCCTCCTCTTTGACGACTATGGAGTGCTCCAGCGGCTCGAGTACTTAGGGGACGAGACACTGGAAGTCTCCAACCTCCAGTGTCTGATCGGTCTCCACGAGTCGTTTCTCAACTCGGCCATCGCGTCGTTCTCCAGCCTGTACGTGGACGACTGGATTGCCTTTTTCCGGCAAAAGTGGGCCAGCGCCCTGCGCCACGATCGCTTTGCCGACTTTTGCGTCCGGCTGGACGGCTTCCTCAAGCGCGACGACGGCGTCCGGCAGCTCGTGGAAGACGTGACGAAGTTCTTCACCGAGACGGGCGACGTCAAGGGCGCGACGGCCATGGCGCAAGTCCGCGTCGGCCGCGGTGGTGACGCGCTCGTGCCGTCGACGAAACGGCTCGTCGAATCGCAAGCACTCGAGTTCCTCAGTGCCAACAGGGAGATACTCGCCATGTACTTGCTGCCGCGAGCTCCCAATGGCGGTGGAAAGAAAAGCAAGCCCAGTACGACGAGTCCTGCGGCTGTCGGACCGTCATCGCTGACGTAAGAGCATCGGGGGGTCTGCAGGTTCTCGAGAGATTACCCGGAGCCCTTGGACAGTAGATCTGATCTTGCATAGAAGTACGATGGATACATATTCCGCTGGATTTTTATGTAAAGGCTATCCACCGAAATCACAGTTTCTGGATGGGAGTATCAGTCGTCCAGAACTGATGTCCAGACTGGACGATGACGGAGAGGTCAGGTTCGAACTACACTGGACTGGACGACTACCGCGAATCTAAACCACGTCCAACTGATAATGGATATGGATACATCCTCAGCCTGTTAATATTCACCCATGAGCCATGGGTGAGTTTACCAGCCCGGGGATGTATCCACTAACAAACCAACATACCCACACATCGTCATGGCCCATAATCCTATAGATGACCCGAAATTTATTGGTCGGCTTCTGTACTGTTTGATAAACACGATAATACATCTGCACGTATACATGTATACACTTGTGTATCCGGAGTGTGTGGCTGGCCAGCCGCTGCCCAAGAATCTGGGCTCTGGCGCCGAGCGACTGACGTACGTGAAATGGATACACTGAAGCACGCATCGTTCAGGAAAGGGTAGGGGTTTACATGGACAAAACAGATGGATCAGAGTTAATAGGGGGAAACATACCAAAACACGGTAGGTTGCAAATGAAACGATTTCCGTGGTGGCTTGATTGCGGGTTCCATTTGTTGCATTTGTTGCAGAATATAATCCCACCTGATTCCGTCATCTGTGTCCACGACCATCACTCTGCGGAAGTGATCCTTTCATCTGGTGCAGTGGAGGAACGTGGAGGAACGTGGGAGGCGGCGACCCCGACGGCTCGTGCCCCGAGCGCCACCGCTTCGGCTTCTCCCCCGCGTTCTTTCAGGGATCAGTTTCCAACTTTCCAACCCTCCCAACTTTCCCAACTTCTCCCAACTCTCTTCCACCATGGCCGACGAATTCAAGATGACGATCTGCTGCATGGGCGCCGGCTACGTGGGCGGCCCGACCATGGCGGTCATTGCGCACTTCTGCCACGACGTCAAGGTCGTTGTGGTCGACATTTCCGAGGAGCAGATCGCCAAGTGGAACAGCGGCGCCGAGCTGCCCATCTACGAGCCGGGCTTGAAAGAGCTCGTGGACGCGCGCCGCGGCAAGAACCTCTTCTTCTCGACCGACATTGACAGGTACATTAACGAGGCCGAGATCATCTTTGTCTGCGTCAACACGCCGACCAAGGTGAGCGGCATTGGCGCCGGCAGCGCCGCCGACACGAAAAACTGCGAGGCGTGCGCGCGCAAGATCGCCGAGGTCGCGACGACCAACAAGATTGTCGTGGAGAAGTCGACCGTGCCCGTGCGCACGGCCGAGTCCATCAGCGCCGTGCTGAGCGCCAACGCCAAGGGGCTCAAGTTCGAGGTGCTGAGCAACCCCGAGTTCCTGGCCGAGGGCACGGCCATTGACGATCTGCAGACGCCGTCGCGGATCCTCATTGGCGGGCCCGAGACGCCCACGGGCCACGCCGCCGTCGAGCGCCTCGTGTGGGTCTACAACCACTGGGTCGCGCGCGAAAAGATCCTGACGACCAATGTCTGGTCCTCGGAGCTCTCCAAGCTCGTGGCTAACGCCTTTCTCGCGCAGCGCATCTCGAGCATCAACTCGATCTCGGCCGTGTGCGAGGCCACGGGCGCCAACGTCCACGAGGTGGCCAAGGCCGTCGGCGCCGACGACCGCATCGGCGCCAAGTTCCTCAACTGCTCGGTCGGCTTTGGCGGCTCGTGCTTCCAGAAGGACATTCTCAACCTCGTCTACCTCGCGCAGACGTTCAATCTGCCCGAAGTCGCCGAGTACTGGCGCGGCGTCGTGACCATGAACGAGTACCAGAAGACGCGGTTCGCCACGACCATGGTGCGCCGCATGTTCAACACGGTGACCAACAAGAAGATCTGCATCTACGGCTTTGCCTTCAAGAAGGACACGGGCGACGTGCGCGAGACGCCCGCGGCCGCGATCGTCAAGGCGCTGCTCAATGAGCGCGCGCGCGTGAGCGTGTACGACCCGCAGGTCAAGATCGAAGAGATGATGAAGGAGCTCGCGTACCAGGGCGTGAGCGAGGCGTCCCACCCAGACCTCCACAAGCTGCTCACGGTCCACAACGATCCCTACGAGGCGGCCCGCGACGCGCACGCCATCGCGGCGCTCACCGAGTGGGACGAGTTCAAGACGCTCGACTACGACCGCGTCTACGCCGATATGACCAAGCCGGCATTTGTCTTTGACGGCCGCAATGTGCTCCCGCACGACACGCTGCGCGCGCTCGGCGCCAAGGTCTACGTCATTGGCCGCGCGCAGGTCATCACGCAGGAGCTGCCCTTCCAGTAAGTGCTCCCGCAGTGGGTGTGTCGGTCTGTGCGTTCTCTACCTACTACAGTAGTGTGCCTAGCGGACTGTAGAGTGGCCTGTCTCCTTATCAACTCCATGTAGCCTTTTGCCTCGCGATCTTTCTCTCTATCACGTTTAGAACGGAGGGTCGCGACTCTTGGTGGCGACCAGGCGCCATCGAGCGGTGGGAAGAGCCGCCGCGATCTTTCGCGAATGAGTATCTCCTCCGTATCCCAATGGAGCTGCTGGGCTGTGGCTGAAGGGGTCACTCTCCTGGCTGGCTCCACAGTAAGTAGCCGGCACTCGCGGATTTCGTCCTAGGAAGAAGTACGATAATGAAGGCGTCGTACGGCAGCCACAGCGACGAAGAAGGCCAGGCGTTTGTGCGGCCAGCGTTTCCTCACGCGCGCCCATCGGCAGCCACGACGAGCCGCCGTGTGGCCGTGGGCACTGCGATCGCAGTGCTCAGTGCGGCGGCCGCGACTGCTGCGTACGTGGCGTTTGTCGAGCCGCCCGAGACGGACGCCCTCCAGCAAACGCCCTTGACGACGCAGCTGCAGGCGTCGACTTTGCTCGAGTCGCTCATGGCAGACGTGGGGCCGACGGCGTTCGACGCGCTGGATGTGGATGGCGACGGCATCGTGACCAAGAGCGAGTATCTCGGTCGACTAACTGCGCACCGTGACGACGTGCTGAGCAAACTGCAGCACTCGAATCTCGACGAGACGGTCAAGCAGCCGATCGCCGAGATCCTCCAAGAGACGTACGACCACGAGGCCGCGTGTGTGGCCAGCGTCTTTGAAATGGTAAAGTTGTGTGGAGGAACACGGGGTGGAAGTATTGACAAGACTGACGGACGTGGGTGGCAATGGACAGAGTGGAGGTCGCGCCGTGGACAAGGCCACGTTCGAGTTTGTGCATCCGCTCATTGCGTCGCTGTGCAAGAAGGCATCAACGAGCGGAGGAGGAGGAGGAGGAGGAGGAGAAGCGACCACGCCACCACAGTTTGACATGGACGGGAATGTGATCTCCTCACAGAGTGTCGACGGTGCACCGGCGGCGGCGGCAGTGGATATCGACGGTGGCGTGCCGGTGGTAACGCAGGCATCGACGTTTGATGACGACATTCTGGCGCCCTCACCGACGGTACTGCGTAGTGGTGGGGAAGCCAGCGGAGACGATGAGCCAAGTGAGACCGATGCGTCGGCGCCACCGGATGAAGGGGTCTCCACCATCACTGAGGCCCCGGATGACAAGGCGGCGGATACGGACACTCCAACCTCGACTAATAGCGGCACGAATAGCACAGCGCTCAGTGGGGATGAGAGTACTAGAGACGACGAGCCTCCATCGGCCCAGGATCCCGCGACTGGCGGGGGCGGTGGAGACGCCGCTGGTGACGACACCAACCCGACTAACGCTCCGGCCACGAGCGATGGTGACCAGACACCAGAGGACGATGACTCCGCTACAACGGGCACCAATGCTCCTCCAACGACGGATGCCCCAGCAACGAGCGTTGGTGACCAGGCGCCAGCTGATGATGGCTCTGCTAAGACAGGGAACGATGCACCTCCAACGACGGATGCTCCGGCAGCGAGTGGTGGTGGGGAGACGCCGCAGGTGATGACGCCAATGCAGCGGACGATGATGCGTCTCCATCGACGGACGCTCCTCCGACCCCCAGCGGAGGTGACGAGAACACTAGCGATGACGACAGCACCACGGCAGCGGACGACTCGGTGCCATTGACCGAAATTCCCACAACTGCTGGCGGTGCTGGTGAGAGCGTAACGGACGATGACAGTACTACGACCGGAGATGATGATGCACCCACATCGACAAATGCCCCCACCGCGGGCGGTGGTGACGATCCCAAAGCTGAGGGCGACACCAGCGCAGTGGGAGACGACGCAGCTCCGTCGACGGACGCTCCGAAAACGGATATTGGCGATGGTGAGACCGCCGCTCCCGCAACTGGCGGTGATGTGGTCGACGACGGTGTCTTGGATAATGACACGGGCGAAGACACGACGGCCTCCACAACCAACCCACCAGCGAACAACGATGTGGATGCGACCAACGGCAAAGGCAACAGCACAGATGAGGACACCACGCCTAGTGACGACTCGACACCGCTGACGGAAGCACCGACAACTAAGAGAGACTCGCCGTTGGCCTCTGCTCCAACCGATCCAGCATCTACACCGAAGGATGGGGGCGACACCGGGAATGACCAGACAGATTCTGAGCCCGCGAACGACAACAATGGCGACATCATCAGTGATACACCGGGTACGAGCGAGGAGACTCCATCCGACACACCATCGGGGAACACCAACGACGCGGCGGATGAGACGACCTTGTCCCCGAGTGGTGAAGACAATGAGCCGTCAGTCTCACCCACTGTAGATGTGCCATCGGATGATTCTTCTGAAAGCACGGCCAGCACTCATGATGACAAGGACGACGAGAAGCCAACGACCTCACCAACCGTCGACATCCCAGATGACGCGGCAGCCAAAAAAGTTCAAGCCGACGAGGAGAAGACCACGAGCCCACCTTCAGAAGACGACGACGTTCCGTCGGAAGTGTCAGAGACAACGACGACCAAAGATCGTGGCAGCGACGACGGCAACGACAAGACAGCAACCGCACGGTCGCATGCTGATGAGCCACGCAGTGTGACGAGTCCCAATGCGTCTACCACGGCCACAACCAGTTCCCCGGCGCTTCCGATCAACCCCACTATCAGCGATGCGACTGATGGTACTGCTGTGAACGAGGATCCCACCGTTGTGAAGAAGTTCCTCAACGAAATGGACCCCTCACAGAACGCGACCAGCGACGTCGATGCCCCTCAGCCAAAGTCCCCCGAACGACTCGCGTTTGAAAAAGCACTCGCCAAAGTCTTCGAACGCGAGTCTGCGGATCGAGCGCAGCGCGTCGCGTTCGCCAACATGCAGGTCAAGAAGAACGAGTTCGTCGCGGATCTCATCCAGGAGTGTGTCTCCCACGCCGGTAGTCGGGTACGTCCCAGCATTGGAGATACTGGATTCGTTTACGCTTATGCCTACGTGGCCTCTCGCTGTTGCTGTAGTTTGCATTCGACACGTCGTACTCTTTTACACAGGCCGTCGAGTGGATTCGAACGAAATGCCTCGTGTTTCCTGACGCCTTTAAGTCAAAGAAGACGCCTTAAACGAAACGCATGGCAATTTCTTTCGTTCGTCTCAGCGCGTAGCTATTCTCATGGAGACTTGTTTTGTTCCGTCGTGTTTCCCCAAGCGCTGTTGTGGCTCACCTGTCACACTCGTTGTGTCTCGTATCTTTCTCTGCTCTCGTCTCCGATTTGGCCGCTCAGCTGCCTACGCGGGTGACTCAACTGTACCTTGTTCGTGCCGTTCTGTCTTATGCCCGTCCTCACTCTCTCGCGCAACTGGTACATTTCTCCAGAATTAGCCTCTCACGCTCAACGTAACGGCCACTCCTCCACATGGGAGGATGAGATCAGCCGCACGTTTCTTGTTGCGCGTCCCCGTTCTCGTCTGACTCGGTGTTTCGAGGGGCACTGAAGGGGTCCGAAATGAAACAAGTAACGACTCACTCTGTGAGCTCGCCCGACCACCTTCGTCTTGCTCGTCTTCGTGACACTTGTCCACTTTTCCAACTCGCGATTGCAAAGCCATGGCCGTCAAGCCTGTCATTACCTCGCTCCGGAGCGCGCGAAGCGACACGGGGCTGAATGCTCGCCTATACGAACTCGCCTCGACGCGGCCGATGCCGTTGCTTGAGATCCCAGTGACGCTGACGCTACTCGCATTCGGCCCCAAGGTCAACGCGGCCCTCATCCATGCATACTCATCTCGCCGCCATTTCCTCACGCGGTTGTCCAATACAGCACGGCTGGTCGCTGTCACATCATGGTTTCTTCCCGCTCCCATCAGCCGCGCACTCGTATTTCCGCTGATGCTGTGTGCGTTGCCCAAGCTCGTCACGACGCTGTTGCTTCTAAGTGCGCCCATCCTGCGAATGCTCATGGCCCAGTACGAGTTCTGGTTCACCACCGTGCTCAACACCATGGGCATGGCGCTCTTTGCGATCCAGATCGGTCCGGACATTCGCTTGGGGTACCCGTTCATCACCTTCATGTCGATCCAAGTCACGATCTGCTCGGACGCCGACGTGTATACGCTCTCCGAGACGGCCCGCGCCGGCGTCTTGAGCTCGGTATGCGCTATCGCACTCGGTCTGTTCGCGCTCCACCAAAGCGTCTTCTACAAGGCCCAGCCGCCGTCCTCCAGCAGAGACTGGAACCTCGCCCAAGTCAACTTCATGGCCAACGTCTCGCTCACGCTCGCTATTTTTATCATCAACAAGTCGTACAAGCGGCGCCATGTCTTCCCGCAGCAAGCGCGACCGGTCGTACCACTCGCCGTGTGCCGCGCCAAGCTTACGGTCCGCAGCAAACGGCTTATCAAGAGTCCAGGAGTGCCCACGAACGCTAGCGTTGGAGACGTGCAGACTTCTGATAGCTCGGCTCGCAACGCGGACCAAAACGATTCGCCAGGAGCATCGAGCGAAGACAGCAGCGGCGACAGTTCGCGAGACGTGGTGCTCGAGTCTGGCAAGCTCCTTCATTTCCGCGTCGTCGCACCCGTGCGCTGCATCGTCGATGCCAATCACACGCTGGTGCCGCCGCTGTGTCGAAAACGTCGGCTCTCGCAAACGGCGTTTGCACTGCTCACACTGTGTGGTGCCGTCGGACTCATCTCTGCGATGGTGAGCATCGTGCTCATCATTCTGAGCGACAACCACAATCGCGCCGCACTCAACGCTTGCGGCGTCCTGTCGTTTGTGTGTACGTCCCTGTACGTGCTCTTCTTCGCCTCGCACTACCAGCGCGACCTCTTGGTCTTGCTCCTGCACAACTTTGACTTCTGGTCCACGACGCTGCAGTTTGTCACGGCCACAATCTGCCTCGCTGACCTGATCGACTGGGACTTTCGATGCCTCAACCTACTCGCGTGGTCGCTCTGGTTTCTCTGGTCTGTCTTCACGGACGCGCTGCTGCCGACGTACAAGCGCAAGCTTCGTTTTAAAAAGTGCCACGCGACTCTGGCGATGATCGCCATCATCTTTGCGATCCTCGTGATCACGTACGGACTTCTGCTGGACAATCGAAACGTCCTCCACTCGCGAGTGCTCAACGTTGGCACGCTGGGTGGTTTCTTCACAATCGTCGTCAGCACGCGCACCTTCATGTGCTATCGGCTCGCGACAATCATGCTCTGGACGTGTCGCCTTGCGTGGAGACTTGGACTTCGCCCCGAGGACGAGCTCGTGTTGCTACGCGGCGCGGTCGAATACCAGAACCCGTTCTTCCATCAAGTCTACAGCCGCGGTTCGCAGTTACGCAACCCACCGGAAGGATATCAGAAAGACTAGCCCCTAACTTGCGTTGTTCTTTCGCACGAGCTCGTCAGTTCGAATTCGCAACTTGTATGTCTAAGATAGAATCATACAATGGAATTAATAGCTTGAGCACTTTCATAAATCCTCACCCACAGACGCAGTCTCGCCAACACAATAATGCACTCGTCGGCGACACTGCCCATGATGCTTCCACTGCGCCTGCGCAACCGCAGCGAGCTCGACACGTTACACGCACAGGAGCAATATGCTGCCTTTCGAAACACACCGTTCGGCTACGACAGCCTGGGTGCGTAGTGGTCCCCGTGATGATAGAGGAGAGCGGTCGGCCCCTTACCAACGTTGATTCTTGACCAGACGAAGGCGCGAAGCAAGGCCCAGGGTCGCTGCTTGGGCATGATTGGGACTCGTTGGCAATGAACGCGCAGCACAAGAATCTATCACTCTACAAGTGAGGACCGCACATGGCTCTGTTTTGTGTACGTGATAAAAAGACAACTGACCTGATGGAAGTATAGGAGTGACCGCGACGTGAATCCCACTGTTCCTCCGGCCGTGGATGCGACGTATAACGCCCACGAAGCGCATGCGCTTGCCCTTCATATCCGCAAGAAGGGAAACATTGCAACGGCGCTCCAGTCACCGACACCACGCTTTCTGAGTCAGGGTGAAGGATCTATTAAAGGTCCGGGGACGTACTCACCAGAACGGGTACATGCTGGACCTATCTTGCTCGTCGTGATTCTTCTCTTGAGTTCTAATGGTTTGTTGCGGCGGATAGTTTACCGGCGCGTTTCCCGTCCTATCGCAGCACATAACACCATTAACCGCGCGAGAAGAGAACAAGCGGGCCCACATTAACTTTGACCGAGCGTTTGCGATCTTGCCGTCGGCGTCCAAGTTGGCCCGTGGTGCGGAGCTGTCTGAAGCAAGCCGAAGTGGGATTCCGGGGAAACTGTCGGCGCGCTTGCGAAGTTCGTCCTGTGAACCTGTACTCATTTCAAACACTACCGATCAACCAGATTCGAGCGCGTGGCGAGGACTTCAAAGCACTCCATTGAAGCCAGCGTTAACGCCGCGAAATACCTACTCTCACCGAGCGAATCGGGAACTGGTGCTAGGCCAACGCAACTGCTGATCAGCCGTCGTCGACCGAGTTGTAGCAATTAGAGCACACGCGCACGACGTCATAGTACCCAAACTCGGGCAAATTCATGCGGTTGCTCGTACATCGCCCACAAAACACGAAGCCACAGCAGCGGCAGTGATGGCGGTTGCGGTAGAACGACTTGAACTTTTTCTTGCAGCGCTTGCAGCATGGCGCATCGGCGTCGCGTTCCCACAGTGGCTGCGGGTTGCGGAAGCTGCTCGTGATCACCTTGTTGGTCGTGAGCAGCGGCGCACTGCCCGGAATGAAATGGCGATCGCTCTCTTCATTGGCGCCGGGTTGCGTGTGGCGCCGTCCCGCCGACGGCGACGGGGAGCCACGTGACGACGAAGAGGATGGCGAAAACCCACTCGGTGAGTGGAAGCGGTCGCCTCGTCCAAAGCTGGGACGGTGCCGCAGGCTTGAGCGTTGCTGGCCGTTGGCCTCAGGCGATGTACTTTTCTCACCATCGGTGAGCGCACTCTCTGGAAGGTTGTAATTGTAACAACGAAAGAGCCGCATCATGAGTTTTGCTTCTTCTTCCTTCCGCGCCACTTGGCTGTTGAGCTTCGCCAGCTGAGACTCGAGCTGATGAACGTTCTTCTTCAAAATCTCGTGTTGAGTGAGCGCTGGTTGCTGTCGGTGATGGTGGTGATGACTCGGCGACCGCGTCACATGAGCATGGTTCTGCGTCTGATGTGTCGCTGTGTTCTCGGCCGACGCTTGCTGGTGGGGTTTATCATTGGCCGATCCCGCAATGTGCCCCATCATGTTCAGAAGACTATTCTTTAGGCGTACGGAGTTGCTTCGCGAGCGGGAGATCGACTTGCGTCGGCCTTGAGGAGCCGTACCAGACGACGCGGGAGATGACGAATCGCCGCCCGTGTCGTCAAAGCTCGCAGCGCGTCCTTGCGCATCCGCTGACAAGCCCAAATCTGCGCTGCTCAGATCATGAAAGTCCACAGATGCGGCTGTGACGCGCAAGCCGACATGCTTGCCCTTCCCCGGTGAGGATTTTGTGACACTTGTACTGTTGCTGCTTTGCCCACTCTCGCTGTTGCGACCATTGGAATCCAAATCTGCCGGGTACTCCAAGTTCATGCTGCGTGCCATACTCGAGATATCTGCGCGAAGCTGGACCGCGCGTAGTTCGAGTCGTTGGTCCGCACGAAGTACAGCATAGACGCGTGAGAGTTCCGATTCTTGTTGGCGAATGAGCTGGAGCATCTCGTATTCGCGCTGCTGCAATCGCATGTGGCTGATCGCCTTCTGGTACTGACTGCACCAAAGCTGCATGACGCGTACACGACACACGGGCAACATAGGCTCCATGCGTGATCCACCGCTTCCTTCGCCATACCCATCGCCCCCATTGAACAGCGGGTTCAGGAACTGGTCCGTTGAGGCACGAATAACGTCCCACACGCTGACACTCGGCACGTTCAACAGAAAAGTCTTCCGCTCGCGCTCCGAATTCATCTGAAACGTCCCGTACCATGACGAGTACACAGCATCGGCAATGGACGACAAGAAGAGCTCGTTGAACTGGAAGTGCGTCGGAAACTGAAGCGTGAGCTGATAAACGGCGTCTAGAAACTGCTGGAAAATGGGCGACGTCTGATCAGAAGTCGGGTGACCGCAACGTTTCTTAAACATGTGGCCGAACGAGCACCAATCTTTCTCGATCAACACGGCAAAGCCTTCGAGCGTACGAAAGTACGGGTCCAACATCAACTGCGCCAGAGACGCCAGCTGCGCCGTGCGATCCCATCCGTCACTGCAGTGCACGAGAACCGCATCACCACGTTCAAGATGCGTCGCGACTTCCGATGCCCCTTGAAGAATACCGCAAACGTACTCGAGCCAGTGACTTTTCTGCACGGCGCCAAAAAAGTTCGAGTCTTCCACTTCATAGAGGGCCTGCGTGAGACCGTCAAAGGCGGTTCTAACCGCGTGGATGTTATCGATGCCCATAAACGTAATCGATGCCGTCGGAACGCCGTCGCGGTCATACTGCTTGACGGACTCGTGGCCTTTGCCAGCGAGCGCGTTACTTTTCGCGTTGATTTCGGGCCGCGCGTCAACGATATGCAGTAGACTGGTCTTCTTCGGGACCGCAGCGGGAGAGCGCCACGCAGCCTCTGCCGTGATTGCAGCATCGCGAATCGACCAGATCAAGTCGCGGTCCATCGCGTTGTTGCTGCGTAGCACGCCTGTATTAGGCTGACTGCTTCGACAGAGCGGCGCGCCAGTGCGTGGGTGGACCCAAGTCAACGCTGGAAACCGGTTCTTGCTGCGGAATCGTGCGGCTTCCCGAATCACCTCGTCCGAAAGTATGGCTGGAACCAGGATCATGGCCGGATACGACGGACACAATTCATACTTGAAGTTAGTGCGGCACACGCGCCAACGCGGGTGGTCCAACGCACCCTGGCGCTGGAACTCAGCTTCAGCGTCATATCGAATGCGTCGCCTCGCTGCCATGTGATGGCCATTTGGTGCGGGCAGCGCCTTGCCCACCTTTATAGTCGACTCACTGGCGTGGTGTTGGAGCGCCAAAGGGCGGTCTGGTGCGGGCACCGTTTTGACGTTGGTTGCGGCTGCGGGGAGCACGAAGTCTCTCACAACGCCTGCGAACTCATTGGGAGTACCTTGCGTCGTCGAGGCTCGCACCAAAGGCGGTGGTGCTTTTACCGACGGTGGCACGGGGCTGGCCGGCTGCATGGGCTCGTAAAAGCGCACAATATCTTCCGGGCTATTGTCCTTGGCGTCCAGAATCAAGTGGTTGAGATCGTACGGTGCACAAAACGTGTTCTCCAGCTTGAGCCACTCGATCTCGGCGACAATATTGTGCAGCTGCTTGATTCGCTTGGCCTCGGCGTCTCTCGAGTAGTCCCGCACGGAATCACGAAGCCGCGAGATCGGCGAGAGCGTCACGTGGTAATGGCCAGCGTCCATGTTTTCGAGCTCGAGCACGGTCACGGTATTCGCATTGCTGCCGCGCTTCTGCTGCGAGATGGAGGCCTTGAGAATCTTGCCAATCGAGATCGTGTGGACGTCTTCGTGGACGAGTCCCTTGACTTTGCGGTAAGGCACGACCCAGAGGCGATAGTTGGTCAGCACGAGCGTCGCAAGCACGCCCTGGTTGGATTCGTTCACATGGAATGTGACTGTGACTTCCTCGACCATGTGGAGCAGCTTCTCGTTCCACGGGAACAGGCAGTCCTTCGGCGTGCCGGCATGCATGGCGGCGAGTTCTTGCTGCCGCACGTTCAGATCCGGGTGCCAACTGCGCGGGAGATGGTGGAACGAGTGCTTGAATCGGGGATTCTGCGGCAAAAACATGTCGTGGATGTCGGTCCCGTATGGCAGGTTGATGAAATGCCGGAGATCGCGCTCTTCGTACTGAATTGCACACAGCACGCGGCCTTGCGCAACCGGACCTTTCACGAGCAGCGACCAAATGAGCACGGGCCTAATCACGTCCATGATATTGCTTGGTGTTGACGCCGTCGACGTTGCCGCTGCCGAGGCTGTGGAGCTCCCCGTGGGGGTCGACACTGGCGCTGTCGTCACCGACGATGCGCGGCCCGTAAACAGCGAACCCGACTCTTCCAGGTTGCGTGTGACGGCTTGGAACGAGTTTAAAGACCGGCTTCGGCGATGCAGTTCGTTTCCGCCACCGCGGCCGCGTGTCGTCGGCGTACGTGCATGCGCCGGAGACGCAGTCGATTCTCCAACCGGTAATGGATTCGCCGAGTGCAAATTCTTGACGGACGAGAGCTTGGCGTTCGCCGACGGAGGCATGAGCGGCTCGCTGCGCTTGGAGGTTTCGAGCTCCTTGAGGCGCCGCTGGTACTCGGCAACATGGGGGCGCCAGTCAGGAAACGGCACGCGCATGGCGCCGAGGAGGTCGTTGCTCGAGAGCTCGTCGCGGTCCCAAACTTCCAGCACCATGTACATCCAGCCGGCGTGGACCAGCGGCACGGACACTTCATAGTCCCACCGCGGATTGAGATTCCGCTTCACGCGCGGCGTGCCGGCCACTTCGCGGCCATCGTAAAAGATCTTGACAAACGGATCGCTCGAGCCGCCCAGGTCCGACGCCGGCAAGTTCTCGGCGCGAATCACCTTGAACAGCATCTCGCAGAAGAGAAGGGGCGACGATCACCCTCTCGCGTCGGGGGCCAATGCTCGTCTCGCGTCTACGCTTCCCGAGGGTTTCCACACGCGGTATCCAACGAGGGAATGGGGAGGGGAATGGAAAGGGACCTCCACGAGGGGGATGGGGTGCCCTGAGTTCTCTTGACCGCAAACGAGATTCCACAACAGTACAGTGGCTGACGTCGTTGGACGCCGCGGAAGGGGAGCGAGGGACGGGAGATGGAGATGGAGATGGCGTCAGTCCCCTGGCGTCACGCGGGAGACGAGCGCGCAAATCAACTCAATGCGCCGCGGCTTCTTCCCGGTCCCCCTTTCTATCCGCTGCGTCGTTTCCTAGCCGCGGAGAGGGGGCGGAAACCGCACTTAGTGAGGCGATGCTGCGTACTTAGAGGATTGTCGACGGATTGAAGTTAGGGGAAACAGGAGTGATGGTCACGAACAGCACCCAAGCGGCGCAGACGACGGAAGCGGACGCGCGGCGTCCGCGCAGGCGGGCGAGCCAGCGGCAGGGGCGCTGCCTGGCTGGAGAAGGAGCCGTGTCTGGGTCTACATTGGGTGCTACTGCTGCGAGGACGACGGGGGGAAAGAAGTCGAGCGGCGTAAAGTACTCGACGCGGCCGCGGATGAAGACGAGGTCGTCCTCGCCGGCGCGTACGGCTTTCCACACGAGACGCAGGCTCCACGTGAATACAGTCGTGACACGCCCGACGAGAAACGTTGACGTGCGGATCGTGAGCTCGAACGATCCTCATGTGACACGCATTAACGTGCGATCGTCCAGCGCGTCGTACGAGCTAAAGAAGAGCGAGTAGACGATCCACACGAGCTCGAGTAAAATGGTCACGAGCACGGGCGTGCCGTAGATCTTCTGGAAGCGGAAGCGGTCGCGCAGCTCTGGCACGGGCGCGTCCCAGAGCAAGATCCAGTGTAACCAGAGATCCCACGCGAGGAGGGCAAGGCACCGAGTGTCCCAGTGCATCATGTCGGCGAGGCAGAGGCAGCCGAGATGGAACTGGAGACCCATGAACATGACGTCAAAGTTTTGGCGAAGGGCTCGTAAAATGTCGCGCTGGTAGCTGCCGAGAAATGCCGAGAAGAAGAGCGATGTGCACAAAAGCGAGCCAGCCGGCACGACTGTTTGCGCCGCCGATGGGAGTGCGAGCAGTCCGAGAAAATCGTCAAACGCGGTCTCGCGACGAGCTGCGTGGGCAGGTAGATACATGGTAAGTGCTGCCAAGAAGAGACCGACGGCGCCCGTGGTATACAATACGACGACGCTGGCGAGGGAGAGACGACACGAGGGCATCCACGCAGGAATCAACGCGTTCCGCAGATCCAGAAACGCCAGCGTTGGTGTGATGACTCGAAGCGTTTGCATTGCAGGGTTTGTCTCGGCATCAACGTCTTTGGAGAGTTCATCTTCTGCCGATTGGGATGCCTGGTGCCTTCTCGAAACCGAGCTTGGTATGCACGCTCTGCCATCGGCTCGAATTGAGCCCATAACAGAGTCCGCGTGCTTTTGGTTGGTCGGCCCCATGCGTCGCAGTACCAAATCCCAACGGATCGTCGAGCACGGAATCACACGATCGGTTAGAAACGCTTTCGTAAGCACGCGCCGCCGGCGAAACGACAGCTTGGACATCAAGATGACGAGCGTGACGTTAATGTTGAGAAACCAATTCGCAAGTGTGTAGTGGATCTTGTTTTCTGGAATCAAGGCCTTGAAGCGGGCCGGCTCAATGTCGGCGATGCGCATCACACAGGCGATAGTGATGCAGAGAATGGCCGGAAACCATGCTAGTGCCGTGCGAGCGGCGAGTACGATCGTGCGGAAGTTGGCGTCCATCTGGTGCCCACTATGTTGATGGCAAAGCACATGAGGCACCCCGCGACGCGCGCATCGTCAAACAGAATCGATGCGACTACCCAATTGTTGGCGCTTGTCGCCGCAATGACCCAGAACTCGTGCTGCTGGAAGAGTAAATGCAACACGTCGGCGCTCATGATGAGTGGAGACATGATCACGATGGGCAGGCAGCCGATGGCAGCAAAGGGTGTGACGATACGGCCGACCGAGCGAGGCGCAACCCACATCGCAAATATCGCCATCAGACAGACCCGCGTCACGTTAGAGAGGCGCGTGCAGTTGGCTCGCATCCACTCATTGAGCTGCTCATTTCTCGCCGGCCCCAGCAACCGCTGTCCAAGTGTCGATTCCAGGTTGATGACTGGAGGCTTGTGTCGCGCGCTGACTTCGTATAGGCTGGCAAAGTCAGCGCTAGTGCGATGGGTCGCCAGCCGCAAATCCACGCGGATTGGTCTCGCCAGGGCGATAGATGCGACCATTGGTGTTGTTCCCCTTTGGTGAATATGGCGTCTTCTCCTGGCGATTGCATAGTCTATTTCTGTCTGTCCATCCAAGAGTCTCAGAACCCTTGGGAGCGCACAAATTGTCTCATGTTCATCATTTCGGGACTGTTTGAGAGTAGGAAATTCCTACTAGGAATTGACTTAATCAGCCCACCCGGGTTCTTCAAGCGTTGGCTTCACTCGGAGAGGCAGATGAAGCTTACCAAGTGGATTGGTCAGTAGAGTCGAGGAACTTGGGCGACCCACCTAAGTGTGGTGATGAGAGCCTTGCTTACCTTTCGGCTAGAACGCACTTAGTCGCTCACGTCCATTCTGAGCCTCGACTTGTTGTCAAATCGCCCAGTGACTCGCCGAGAGAGACAACGGAGCGCTGGTCTTCTCACACTCGCGACGCGGCGCGAGCGGTGAGCCAGATGGCCCCCGAAATCCTGGTAGACTCTGATGCCACTGTTCACTTTGGCGTGTGAGCTGTGGCGTGCTTGAGTCGCGAATGTGCACGGAGAGAAGACGACTGTTCAAATGTTAATGTTATATTTTTGATTTGAACGTGCCTTGTCTGACCCCACCAAGCACGCAACGACAGAGCTCCCAACTCCATCGAATCCGAATCCGGGACGGCCATCCGATTGGCCAGTGAGACTACCTGTTCGATTTTTCTTGATAGTCACATCCTGATGGCTAAAGATCTTCGAAAGATCCCGGTGTACTGCGATGAGTCTGTTCTGTTCCGTATCTTACCTTACTTTCCACAGAAAGCCCATCCTTGTGTGGATGAGATTCTCACGCCCTCTCGCTGTGAGAAGACTGCCTTCTGTAGTGTACGTACTGTCTGGGCTCCAGAGAGTGTTCCGCCCACTCTAACTAATCTGTGGCAGAGTATGCATTTCCAAACATCATAATCTCCTACTGTGCCTAAACCCGAGTATTTGCAAGGGCTCGTGTGTTGCACGAGAAAGCGAACACCAGTCCTAACGACTGGAGACCATCCCGCAAGAAGTTCTCGAGGGCCTCAGAGTGAGCCATGACCTTCCCAACAATGCCATTTACCCATCACCATCGTTGTTCTTGATCTTGATGTCGGTCAGCACAATTTGTGGGCAGTTTATATTGTGCCTGAGAGCAACATGGCTGAACGCCTCCACCATCCCTTAAGTATTTTTAAATGAAAACGTTGAAACTGCCCGAAAACACGCGCGCATGGTATGCTCCTATGTTCGCC
The DNA here is from genome assembly GCA_023337755.1 of Pythium aristosporum. NCBI lineage: Eukaryota > Oomycota > Peronosporomycetes > Pythiales > Pythiaceae > Pythium > Pythium aristosporum. Next base: position 40,995 of record JAADXL010000182.1, read on the forward strand.
TTCGCCTCCTACCCTATTCACAATTCTGCACACGCCTTACGCCTTGGCGACCTTGCACCACGTCACGCCCATGAAGGTCGCAACGTCAAACGCAGGGTCATCCACATTCACGGCCCGTGCGCGTGCCAGCTTCTTGCGGTAGCGTAACGCCTTCCGAGCAAGCGCGGTGCTCGTGCTAGAATCGCTCTCGCTTACGTGAGCCGCGCGCACGAGGCGGCGCATGTTGGCAAGTGAGCTTTCGCAGAGCCCGTCGTCGCTGTAGGTTATACGCACGCGTCGCATGGAAGCTGGGGCGACTGTGCCATCGGACACCGACCGCGTGCACTGGCTCCGCGCCGTTTGTACTTCACCAAAGAGGGCATTGGTTGGCAGCGAGTTGGCGCGCGGGCGATTGTGGACAGAGGTGCCGACTTCGTTGAGACTCTTGTGGGCCGCCATCAAAGTGTCGGCTGCGCCTGCGGTGGAAGATGGTGCTTTGCGAAGCCGGGGCAAATTGCAAATTGGTAGAAGGCGAGAGCCGAGTCGGGTCGGGGCCTTTTAACCTCGACGGTGACTCGCCTACCCACAGAGATAATCTTGTCTTTGCGCCCAACGGCTCCTAATGAGTTGGTTAGCAAGCAAGCAGTTGGTGGTGGCCTTCGACTTGTCGGCGGCGGTTTCTTCTGTACAGTAGGATCGCGAGCAAACAAACCCTGTGTGAGCACAGCCCTCATCATAATCCGCCGCCGGCGTCGACTTCCTTCGATCGTGCTCCACGCCTGGTCGGTCGAAGGGGCGTGAAGAACCCTTGAGAACTCCAATCCGACTGCATGATCCCATCTGCGAGCCCTCGTCCCCTTTCTGTTGGTTCAAAATTGCTCATGGCTCATGGCTCATGTGTCCCAACCCACGAGGGCAAAACGCCAAAGAATCCGAGAATTTTCCCGTTTTGAAATCTAGCTCCACGGCAATCGCAACATACCAAAAATTCTGCGGAGAACGAAGCGCACTTCAGTAGGCAAAGAACAATTCATGCAATACCTGGTGAACATAGTTATGATTCCGCTCGAGTGCTGAATCCTTGAGCATAATTACTGCCGCGTGTTGCACCACGCCACCATGAAGGCCACATATACTGGCATGCGAGGCGAATCTTTTGCGACGATACAGTCCAGCATAACTGCGGGTGGTCCCAATGCCTGATGTGACTGTGACCCAAATACCGTATTTGTGATTTGTCAGATTTGATGAGTGTAATTTCCAGGACGCTAAAACGAGACAAATGAAATCTTTCCATGGAAGTTCACAAAGTGTTTTGATGTCTTCGAAACAGCTCACGTGTTGTTCGGGAAGTGACTTTGTTGGAAGTTGCTTCCACTATCATCTCTCACTTCGCAGGTGCATGTACTTTCTTATAATAATTCGAAGCTGGATACAGAGATAAATGCTTGCAAGTGTCATTGAGCACCACTACCACAGCTTCCGCATTTCAACTGATCCAGTATTTTATGAGTACCACTTGGTCAGTATATATACTCCTGCGACAGAGACTCAACAGTTCTCGTGTTTTTATTTTTAACAACGCGACGCTTCGTGGTCTACAAACCGCATGGACTCCTGGCTCCAACTTTGACCTCAACGACCTCCGCTGCAACTCCGACCTGCGGACCTGTTGTTACGAAGCGGGTGCCCTTTGTCTCTTTCTCTGCGATCGCGAGAGTCAACTGGTGCCGACCACGGACCACTTGATCCAACGTCGGCCCTACGTCGGTCGGAGTTCTCCTGGGACGAAGCGCTGACATCGACGTCTCTAGTGCTTATGTAGGCAACTATTGACGGATGTAAACCCATGAGAAACACATACAGATTCTCCATTTGATTACGAACATACGCGTCAACTGTCTACTGACTAGACTCTACGTTCGGCACCTTGCACCACGTCACACCCATGAACGCCGCGACGTCAAACGCCGGGTCATCCACGTTTGCCGACTGCGCATGCTCTAGCTTGTTTCGGTATCTGAGTGCTCTCCGCGCGAGCATGGCACTGCGCGACGTGTCAGTCTCTCGCGCGGCGCGCACGAGACTGTTCATGTTGGCGATTGCGTTCTCGCACAACGCGTCGTCGCTGTAGCCGATGCGCACGCGACGCAAGACAGCGCTTGTCGGGAGCGAGCAGGTGCGCGGTCGCTGGTAGATCGTGGCAGTGCCTTGGTCACTTGAGGCGATGTGGGCCATTGCTTGCTTCTTTCGTGGAGGAGCGAGGAAAAGGGTGACTTGAGACTTCGGACCGCAAGACGGCAAATGGCGTCGGCAGGAGATTTGTGGCCGATGTGTGCAGCGAGCGGCTCATTATGAGCCTCATGCTGTACCACCCGTCGCATCCTACATACGTACATCTCGGAGGATGGGCAGGTGTGGCAGCGGAGTGGGTCAAGGGCTGGATGAGCGGGCGGGACAGAACAAACATCATTTTGTTTCGAAAGATCCAAAATCAGTCCTCTTGTGAAGCTCGTCTCCATTTGCTGGCCCATCCTCGACTGTTGCCGAACGAACCCGCCCGCCTTTTCTTCGATAAATACTGCAATCCCGTGTTTTCCGTTGAGAAACTCACAATACAGTATTCAAGGGATGTATTTGTGAAATCATACGTTCTGGACAAAAATTGCAGCTGTGAAACCACACTGTCTGGACTTCAGAGAAGCGCAAGTTGGGTTCCTCTGGCCACAGTACTCTTGGCTGATGAGCACAAACTAAGCCAATGATTGTTCAGGCTGTAGGGTCCATTTATTGCGCCAGAGAGAACTCATCATCGTCACACGACATGTAGTTCCCGCAATAAATCAAATGGGCCTAGTAGCATTGCATCATTATCGTATATTTTCCGAAACGCCCCCCCCTGCAGTGGCTTAGGTGGTGCTGTAGTGGATTTCCTTCATGAAAGGAATGAAACGGCTTCCAAGTCTTCTTGCGTACAAAGTTGACCTCGACGCAAGAAGGCGAAACCAAATAGTAGCTAACCAACTAAAAATTTTAATAATCGAGATTGGAGGCTGTTAGCGGATCGCAATCCTACCCAAACCGAACCGCGCCGAGCGATCTTGACGTCTATAGAGTGCCTTCTTCACCGTGATACAGCCATGTACAGACAAGCACTGGATTTTTCGTACCGGAACAAACCACAAATCTTGTAACACTACAAAGCATCTGATTGGCTCATTTGTGAAACTGATATATATTCGATTTTTCATACCGTAAACCAGTAGACCAGACCTTCGAAAATTTTCCAAACTGGACTTCCACGACGTGTACAAGAGTGATGGGGAGTGCATGGGACGCAATACGCACAGAAAAAGATATCGTCATGGATGAAGAGAGAGAGAGGAAGTTCTTCTTCTCGTCCAAGATGATGTCTCCTCAAAGAAGAATGCGGGAATCGTGCCCATCTACATTGCATCCCTCGGGATTCAAGTTTGGTGCATCCTACTCTGCAACTCGGCGAAACAAATCGAGAAACCACAGTCGTAATACAGGGACATTATCGATGACACCACCTCCCTCCTCTACTCTACTCTCCTGCATGCAATGGTTCAGACACTTTACGTGGTGGAAATCTTGCACCATGTCACGCCCATAAACGTCGCAATATCAAACGCAGGATCGTCCATGTTCACGGCCCGCGCGCGCTCTAGCTTCTTGCGGTAGCGTAGCGCCTTACGAGCAAGCGCAGCGCTGATGCTGGACTCGCTTTCGCTCGCATGGGCCGCGCGCATCAGGCGACGCATGTTAGCGAGCGAGCTCTCGCATAGCGTGTCGTCGCTGTAGGCGATGCGCACTCGTTGCGTGGCTTGAAGGACGGCCGCGCCTTCGGATGCCGACCGCGTGCACTGGCTTCGCGCTGGCTGCAAGCAACCTAGTGCGTTCGTGGGCAACGAGTTGGCGCGCGTGCGCTTGTACACGACGGCATTGAGGAGAATGTCGCGATGAGTCATATGTAAACGCCTTCAGCCAGGGGTGATTTGCTTCTTGACGATGCTCGGAGGAAAATTGCAGAGTGGTGGAGGGTGCTGAGCAGAGTTGGTCAAGACATGCTGTTCGGGCTGCGGCACACCAAGAGCCATTTAATGAACGGTTACGTTGGGTTTTTCGGAGCATGCCTTTGTCACCAAACGACAACGGCCACATTCTTCGGGAAGTGGAATCAGGGATGAAAAGAGATTGGCTGATTGCTCAAATGCAATTTTGACTAGGCGTCGCAATCGCAGATTCACATGGTGTGGCGTATTGTGCTTTGGGTTCAGTAGGATTGAACAGGACCAGGCGTCCTAGCCGAGCCCTACGTACGGTAAGTCTTACGGGGTCCCACACAGAGCAACGCATCGCGTGGTAGAATCTGTCCCTGGCGGCCGTTGAAGCATCGTGAAGAGAAGAGAAAGCCGAGCCGACTGCATCATCCCACACATTTCCCCCCGCCAGCTCGACCCGAACAGCACCACCAGACGCAAAAGAAGATCTCTATCCAAAGCCACCACAACTGGCAGTGCACGACCAGAGGTATGCACATGCGGCAGATGGAAGTCACAAATTGTTTTGTTGTGGGTGCAGTGATACTGCGTGTTCACACAAATGTTTCTTTTGAATGCAGTGTTTCGCAACGCCAGCGCCCTGTGCCCATCTCTGTTCGAGAGGCGTGAATCTTGCACAAGGCACCACCGGTTTCTCCTACATTTGTTACAAAGAAACGTGTCTCTCGTGTCACGATTAATGTTATCGGGGAGACACCAATTTTCAAATGCAATTTGTTAACTTTGATTTCAAAAAGTATGAACTGCCAAATGGTGGGCGATGCTCACATGCGCCACAAACTGTATCCTGAACCGTTTGAACCTTTCGCACGCGGGTTTTTGTGCATCGCAAAGTCAAGATGGACCCATCGGAAACTGTTCTGCTGGCGCTCCAGACACGACAGAGCTGGACGACACGGAGATCGACCACCAAAGGGTCCAAGTCCTTTGAATAGACTTGCAGTTCGTGCCAGATGATCAATTTGGGTGACTCGCCATTGTGTGTGGATCGCAAAGCTCTCGGACGATTTCATGTAGAGGCAACTCATTCATCGAGCACTTGTAGCAGTAAGGTACTGTAGCGTGTAGCTTGAAGTTCTGAGACCCTTGCCAAGCTAGCCATGATCACTGGCATCATAGTATCTCTCTCCCCGAGTGGTCAAGGACCTTGCAGTCCACTCAGCCTTGGGCAAAGACCTTGAGTCAAGGTCTGAGTGGACTGGGATACTAAGAGGCGGCGATTCGATCGAACCAGACAAGCCAATGAGCTGCAGGCCAGTTCGCAGGGCTCAACTGACTGGGCAAAACTCTGATCTCGTTGCCTTGTTGAACTTCAACACAGGCTGAACATTCCAAACGACCAACTGACGGCCCCGCGTCACCTTTCCGGTGCCTCGAGTTAATGCAAGTGGTGCAGGGTTGGCGATCAAACGGTTTCTTGTTGTTTCAACATGTTTGATAATGATCAATCATGATTCAATCCTGATCAATCATCCTCCCAAATTTTACATATATTCATTTATGTGAAGTGACAGATGAATTTTGAGCCTTCAAATGATCGCAAGTCACGTAGAATCTCCAAGTACAGGTCTCGAATGGAGGCAAATTCCTGATCGCAGCCGACAACAAGCTCGGAGTCGTTCATAATTCCTGCGTGGGAATCTCTCAGCTTTGATTCCTTTGCCTTTTGCGAGAAATCTCTTCACGTGCAGCTCGCCAGTGTCACTTTCGACTTTGAATTTCCCGCGCGTTACTGACCTTCGTAAAAAC